>JAUTBR010174203.1:5700-15758 GCA_032361205.1 Pseudorimula midatlantica | reverse complement strand
ATCTACACACATAAACTGTAAACAAATGTCACTGTCCTTAGCCAGTGGTGCATTGTCCTCTAATAATTATTCAGTGGCTTTCATTCTAATGACACACTGGCATTTAGAAGAACTGTGATGCTGATTCAGTTTATTATGTCCACTAACACATGATGAAGACATAGAGGTGACAACCAACACCTGGATAATTAGTAACTACTGTGACAATAGGTTAAATACCGGTGACATTTATGTCATAGTATAGATGAAACAACACCAGTGATGTAATGTCATACAATTCATGACATGTTGCTCTATCAATTTCTGTTCTCCTTTTGTTGAAAAGCAGAAAGCATTAACAAATATTCTGTTAATATTTCATTCTATCGTCTTAATGTTATTTCAGTTTCTTACAATAATAATCAAAGAAGTGATAGTAAAATCAAAAAAGAAATTCATAAAAACAGTGACATTTTCCTGTTATTGTCTTGGGAGCGATCAATTAAACCTTGGCACAAAGCCCCGGGCGATTGTAATGATTTCGAGTAACTTCTTCTACTCCAATAATCGTTAAATAATGTTTATCTCGCGTCATAAAACAAATAGAAAACATCTCGCTGCATTCCTGGTAACTGGCATAACAGCGTCGACATGTCAGGAAACAAACTGCTTCCCACATAACGATCACAACTCGAAAGTCTCCGCATTTGTAAACACGGGGTAGAGTAGATTTACAATGTGCTTTGTGGAGCGCTTGCTACAATGAAGAGCTTGGCGGCATATCACCACCTTCATGACCCTGTGAGGAGCTTCCACCTGGCTGTGGCCACTTATGACAATCAAACGTAAACCCACGGAAGCAAATTACACAGAATGACGTACATTTGAGCCTTGTAAACGTACCGCGCTGATAGTAATATAGAAAATGGGGCTGAGTTTCTCAGTGTTGGCAGACAGCCATGGAACAAAACCCATCACCTGAAGATGGTAATTTGTGAAACAGATGGCAGAATCTAAAAGATTTCCACCTTTTTCAAACCTGATTAAATCCAATCATAAAGTGTCCATAAACAGGTATTAAAGTTAGAATATGTAACATTATAAATTTAGAAGATGGATTTTTATCCCTTTTCGCAATGATAACACCCAAATGAATATTATAATCATGAATATATTACTTTAACATAATTTCACACAATTACAAAACACGAAATAATATGTTGATCTGTCATGGTCTTCATTGCTCGAGTCTTTATTAGTTTTTTTCTTTTTTTTGCAATAAAGGACATAAACAAGTTCCTCTCGACAAGATGACCAACAACTGAGTGCCAAATGTTACAGTCTCTGCAGGCAGGCGTTCTCCTGATCGCAGGTGTAGAAGACAAGAGCAGGAAGTGGATCTAATGTTGATGGGCGATACGGAAGATAACCATCTTTGATTGAACTCAGAAATATTCCTGCCCTATTGCTTTTTACCATGACCCACCCACAGTTGGCAAAGTTCGCTATCAAGCAATTTATTTTTAAACTCCCTGACTTCCAAGTTGTGCCAATATATCTGGAAGGTAAATTCTTCCGCTTCCGTTGACCAGATAACTCTAGATACAGCAAGATGTGAAAATCTGAGCTCTGATAATGAACACTGTACACAATTTGATGCAAAGTTAAAGGATGCAGAATGTTTAAAAGTAGCTCAGGAAAAGTCGCAATAATGGCTTCAATTTTGTTGCAGAATATCAGAGACAGACACATTGACCAAATAGCTTTGCAATGTACTTAAAATGTGCCTCATAGAATTACTTAATCTATTTGAAGTAAAATAATGTTGATTGCACATGTAATCATATCAATTTCTAAAAGATGGATAAGAACAGTTGGGATATCAGCATAAATTACATTAAGAAATAATATGTACTGATAGTAGCTGTAAATAGGAATGTTAACATGCCAAGAGATAGTCTGCATATCCTGTGATGCAATCTATAAAGTAAGCAGGAACTCTCGAAATAATGAACTTAGCTAGTATATATTATTATTTCTAATTTACTCAGTGGATTGCAAATAAAGTTACCAGGTCTTACTTGATCCATGGTAAAACACCATACAATCTGAATATTTTGATTATTTTGTATATAACGCATATAAGATAAGGAATAAATATTTTAATACTGAAAAAAACACTAGGAAACATGTGAAAATTGATTTGTCCTTGTGTATAAATTGGAATGAAGACTTGAATAGTTTTATCATGAAAGATGACTTTTATTGTGAAGTTGAAATTTACAATTAACACTAAGCAACCTATGGGTAGATAAACTAATTGAGTGTCCATATAGGAAATGTAAATCTTAAGGCGATGACAGCAATCTCTCTCAGACTTGCGGGTAATGTAAAAACAATGACCAGTGATTGACTGGAGTTGTCTTCAGATTATACCCAGCAACATTTCCAGGATTGCATCAGCACCAATTGATGGAAACAAATGTACATCTCATCAATTACATCTATTACACACATCTATATGCTACAGCTTATCTATTACACACATCTATATGCTACAGATAATGTTACAGTAGTGTTCTTGGCTACTTTACCAGTTAATTACACATTTCAACACAGTGTCTCCTATCATTACTATTCATTAATAAATTCAAATACAATAAAACCAATAAATACAAAGAAGTTGTGCTATATTGTCCATCACTCATGGATTACACTTTGTACATGCTCTAAAGCTTGTAGTATGAAGCAAAGATCGTGTCCTTCTACAAGTGGCTCGAGTCTGCATTTATTATTGTTATGAATAAGCAAACGCTGGGTTGGGGTGTTCCAGTCGCCTCTCAAGTGTCTGGTCTGTTGTGTCTGCGAGTTTACTACGCACCTACCGGCAGGTGGAGCCACACCAGACAGAGGAAGATTCGGGGAGTTTACGCTCTGCGACATGAAAGGAAATGGGGTGGGTTGCCCATCATGAGATGGTGTCTTGGTTTACAAACTGAGACAAGATGTGCAGAGATGTTACGAGGACAGCGGAACAGCGTCCTGCAGGGCTCAGTATTACATCCCTGTGTTTTAACTTTATATGTGAATATTATTACTAAGCTCATGGCAGTCAGAGCTAGCCTAGACTTTCTCAGAAACACATCCAACAGGGTTCGGTAGCACAGTGTTTTAACTTTATCAAGTCTTCAAATCCAAACTAAAAAAAACTTTCTTTTTTGTGAAGCCTACTTTTCAGATAGTTTACCTGTACTCGCATCCTAAATTTGTTTTGTATTTTTCTCATCTGTTTTTTTTTGTTTGTTTCTTGCTTATTGTGCATCTAGAGCATGTGCATACATGGATCATATCACTATAGAAACATACTTTTATCATTAATAGTAGTAGTAGTAGTAGTAGTAGTAGTAGTAGTAGTAGTAGTAGTAGTAGTACAAACTCTTGTAATGGTACAGGGAATCGTTTCTCAAAGCTCTCATATCTACTATGAGACCGTAAGGACTCATCGCCATCTTTAATACATGGGGATCTTGCACTTACGAGAGCGCTATGGTCTCATAGTGGATATCAGAGCTTCGAAAAACGATACCCTGGACAGTTGCAGCTAGCCTAGCAGAATTCTCAGGGCTTAACAATTCCTCTTTGATGAATTAATCAACATGATTGCTCTAAAGGGCATCCCAGGATAACCTCATTGGTCGAAGGTTAAGACGTATTTCTCACCTCATCTGCAACACAAACTCACGGAACTCACCCCAGCTTTGACCTATGGCTACCGGGGAAATAGAGTAAATCAGTTAAATAAACATATACTGGTCAGTTGTATGGATGTTATGAATGGTTGTACATTATATGGTTGTATGCATAGTTGTATGGACAGTTCTGCGAGTGATTGTACAAATTGTTGCAAGGATCATTGTATGATGAGTTTTGTGAATGGTTGTACATTTGGTTGTATTAATGGTTGAATAAATGTTTGCATAAGTGAAACGATCTTGGATTGATAGTTTGATATGGTTTCCTAAAGCCTCAATTATTGCTTTTATTGATTTTAAATCTGAATATATTGTAGCACTTTGAGCACAGACCTCATCATGTATGGGTGAAAGATTCCTGCTATGACGCAAAAACAAGAATTCACTTGAGCAGTGTGAAAGGTGCGGATAGATGCATGTTAGAAGTAGCCAATATTGTTGTCTGTTTGACTGAATCAGGTACTGAATGAAGCAGTCTGTATTTCAGTGTTCTTGTATTAGTATCTGGCTGCAATATGGCCATGCAATGGTAGACTTGTTGGTAAAAGACCAGACTGATTTCAATGCTCACCTACATATAGTACATAGTGCAGCACTAATGTCTACACACCCAATGCACTTCCAGTAATGTCATTCAAATCAACATTAACCTGTATATGTTATGTGTCATTTACACATCATCCAGTGATACAGATCCACACTAAGCTGTAGGTGATGTGAGGTAGGTAGGAAATAAAACTGTGCCATCCTTCTAATCTAGTCGAGATCAAAGCATGTTGTTTAGTCTGCTGAATCATGAATGAATCATATCCTAATAAAACATAATTAAATTATGTGTGAAAAAATAAGGAAATCGGCCATATACTCTCATTGAAAGCACATGTGTCAGTTACGATATGCTTATGGCAGGTTGTAACACTTAACCTTCATTTGGCATGCCGACACATTTATGAAACTAAGCAATATTTTAACCATCATGTGTTTTCCCAGGCATGTTCACTTTAAAAATCATAAATATATTTATTATATTAAAGATTAAGTATATACCAAATGGCCACCTAAAATGATTAAAGTAAGCCAAATGTCAATCAGAATTATGCTAAACATATCTAAAATAAATCATAGTTAACCAAGTGAATATTCTGAAGGCAAGCTGTGTAAACCTTTTCAATACCAATTAAACATACATTTCAATAAACTGTAGAAATAAAAAAAATTCTTCGCTTCACAAATGCAGCATTTAGCTGCTAATGAAACAACTGTAAAGAAACACCTGTGACTATAAACTTCCCAGGGACTAAAGTGTCAGCCCACCCGAGACCTCCCGTCTCCTTCAACAACAGACAAACCAGAAGTGCACTCGGTAACACTCCCCAAACCACAAATTAGGAACTGCGCATCTCAGAACTCCCGTACTCGCTTCTCTGAACAACTCGCTTACGTTCTGGCCAGAGAAAAACTGGGAGAGTGTGCATCTATACAAATTGGTTAACCTAAATATTGTTTTAAGGCGAACCCCCCTTAGTTCTAGTGTTGATGTCTGCAGCATCTGTAAGACCAAAGCATAACAAAAAGGTAATAGGTTGTCAGGCTATACTCATCATTGGTGGCCATAGTAAACATGCGGAGCAGCCATGTACACATGGTCAGAAAGGTTATCTTGGTGCAATGGTCAAGGGTGGTAATTTGGCCAATATGTTTAGGGCATAAAATTATTCTGACAATATTTACACAAGATTTTTGAATACAAATTGATGGTAATACAGTTCCTTAAATTCTTTAAATTCAGGAATTTTAGTTAGCCAGATATTTCATATAAGAGCATTGCAGTAGATACGTAAAGAAGTGCATTCTGGATTCTCATGGAGAACTATTTAACATTTTCCATGCAGAATCCATAAAAATCATTGAGGGGCATCTCCAGTTGCCCCCAGCAGTAAGAATTTAAAGGGTCAAGGTCAAACCAAAGATTTGAGAATATCCTGGTACCATGATGCAATGAGACACCAATACTTCCCCTGAAAACCTGATCAATGCTAATGTACTGGAACGTGTGACTGCATGAACAGCCCAGATTTCTAAATGACCAAATCTGTCCTTTACCATTGATGTAGCAATTGTCAAAATTCATAGTGCCCCTCCAAGTCCTATTGCTATTCAATTTAACAGGTCCATAGCTATGTTTTGTCTTAATACCAGTAGATGTATCAAATTTTCCTTTCACAATTTTCAAGTATACAAAGAATATGCAGGGTATCGTTTCTTGAAGCTCTCATATCCACATTGAGACCATAGCACGCTGGTAGGTGCACGGTCACCACGTATCAGAGATGGCTACGAGAGTGCTTATGGGCTCGTAGTAGATATGAGGGTTTCAAGAAGCAATACCCAGGACACCAGTTGGGCATTGACTACAGAAGGGACTAGATACATGCAATCCTAGTATAGCCACTGTGATGGACCAGGACACATGTAAGCCTAGCCACTGCGGTGAATCACCACTTCAGGCAGCTGTCAAGGCAGATCAAGGTCTAGACAAGGTGTAGCCCTGTCGGATGCCCATAGATTTTACAGCACACGGTGGCAAGGTCTGTCGGCATGGTTTGGTTTGGCGGCACGGGCACATGCGTTGGTCGAGCACGTGGCTCTGTCGGACACGTGGTCATATCATCAGCGAGGTCAGAGGTTGGAGTCGGTACATAGATACTACAGGTAGTTTGTGGCAGGCACCACGTAACTCACCCACTTGAAGCATCAGTGTATACTGGAATAAACCTCTTCAGTATGTCAGTTTGTTGCACCTATTGCCATACAGAATATAAGAGATGAAGCTGAAGGCATCATGATTTAATATTATCAGTGAAGGTGATGGGGAACAATGCATGCTGATGCTTAACACTTTATGTCTTGAATAAATATTATTCTTCTGGATGTGTTGGAATCTAACATCTCAATAGACATTTCAGCAGTTTGAATTTAGAAATGACAAACATTGTAGCATACTTCTTGTATTAAGTCAGATTTATTTTTAATTGATTGAATTAGTGTTTTTTGTTGCAGTGGGAATATTTCACCCATACACGACTTTAAAAAAAATAATGTTCTCATTATATTGCAGTCACAGTTGAATATTGTAATATCACTGAATTGAACTAGTGATATAGGCCTACATATCTCAAATATTTTAGCTAGAAAACAGTGTCATCTCCAAAAGAAATAATAAAGAAATGACTTAATGCAAGAAATTAATATCATATCTAGTTAATAATGCATTGAAATGCTTTTTACAGAACAGAATGGAATTTAATTTAATATGTTTAAAAGCTATATTCAAATTGAATTTCACAAAAAAGGTATCAATGGCTAACACAGCCAGCACAAGACACGCACAGTTGTAAGTTTACAGTGACTGAACACCTAGAAGATTTTCATTCCATCTTGGAATTGCCCCCAGTGGTGATCTCGGATTTCCTGTAATTAGGTCAAAGCTCTAGAAAAAAAATAAACTCTGGTGGCCTGGGTACACACTGAGCTGGAAGAAACGAGATCAATCAAGCGTGTCTTCATGTTCTGCTGATGTTCTGGCGATGTTCTGTCTGGCACAGAAATCAGAGTCCTGCTCCAGTAGTCAGAACATACAGCAACCTTGAGCCAGTTTCAAAACAGCAGGCGTCTCATTACACAGAAAAGCCACACAACTGTGTATACCTACGTATACCTACGTATGTACACATTAGAACTACATGTGCATGTATTAGTTTATTATTTCAAGGTCTTACACAGACCTGATTTGACTAATGGGGAGTCATGAGGTAAACAGCATCTAGTCCATTATGATGCCCTATTTATATGAGGCATTTGTATTTCATGATGGAAAACAAACAATATCAATAGTTATTACCATGGCCCCATTGCTCAGAGCAGTTGTAGCTACATTCAAGCAAGGCCCTAACATACGACTTACAATAAGTTGTGGCTAACTGTTCTGATCAATGGAACCCAGAAATAGTCCCCGATAACAATGATTGCCGATGTCGGCCCATCACTGGAGCTGACACTGGTACAACATCGGGCCAACGTTGTGATGTTATCTGGAGTAATTCACAAGACAATTAAAACATCTACCATACAATCTTTTGTATCGGGAATGGTGTCAAACTATTCCACTTGTCCATGTATTTATTATTCATTAAAAGAATGCTTGTGTTCGAAATAGAAACCGTGTAGCAAGTCGAAAGTATGAATTTTTAACCACCCGGAGACACAATCTCTTTAACAACGACTGCACTACTTCTGAATAAACTCAATAAACTCAATGTAAAAAAAATTACCCAGGTTGTAGATGACACTTTATTGGACCAATTTTCTTGAATTATTAAAGGTAAGCTAGTCAAAGAAAGCCATAATCCGTTAAAGAAAGTCCTGAATCACTTCGCTTCTGCTGCATCATCGTCATTACTTTTGATGTATATTTTATTAAATTGCTTCTAAAGTTCTGATGAAGGTGGACAAGCTGGGTAGTATACATCATTTATAATACGACAGATTCTCCAAAACATTTCACTTTCCCTCACTAAAGTTAATACACTACTTTTCTTCTCGAAAAGCAGACAGACAGACGTCACCAGCAACATGCTCCATTCGTAATCTGATCACATTCAGACCATTTACAAATATTTATTTCAAAATCTTCAGAGTGAAATGAAATATAATTTATCGTATACATGACTCAACAATAACATAGATTGTAAATGTCCATTTTGTAAGAATCATAGTACATGTAATGCTGTTAGTTTTTAAAATTATTTAAATCTACAACTGTCACTTTCTTATATGATCAAAGATTAGTGTCACTATTCCTATTGATTTTCTCACACACATAAAAACATAAAAACACATAAAAACATCTAACCTGGCTCATGTTCACTTCAATATCAAGCCAAGCTTAACAAAATCACAAATTAACTAAATCTGTGATAGGTGCCATCTGTTTTTTAAACTCAGTGTGATACTGTGCAGCCCCACTCATTACCACCCACACCCATCCACAGAGTGAGTGGTTAACTGCTACACCCACATACCGTATACCAATGTACCAGCAGTGTTGTAAATTGGTATGATACATCCCCTACTCCAAAACACAGCGAGTGTCAGACTGTATGCCCATACACAATGCGAGTGGTAAACTGGTATGCCCACCTAGTGGATAGGGGTAAACTTGTATGCCCACCTACCGGTAGTGGATGGAGTGAACTGGTATACCCATCTAGTGGATAATGGTAAACTGATATGCCCACCCACTGGATCAGTAGGGAAATTGAAATGCCTACCCACTGGTATATCCATCTAGTGGATAATGGTAAAGTGATATGCCCACCCACTGGATCAGTAGGGAAACTGAAATTCCTACCCACTGGTTGATGAGTGTGTTAAACTTGTATGCCAACCCACTAGAATTGGTTAAAATGATATGCCAACCCAATGGAGAGGAGTAGAATGGTATGCCTAACCACTGGATGAGTGTTAAACTGATATGTCAACTGACTGCTTTAACCTGGTATTCCAAAATATCGATTGAGTGGCAAACTGAAAACAATTCAATCATGTTTTCCCCAAGTTCCAAGTTAGTTCTGAAAATTGCCAATGGAACGTAGTTACACTCTTTTATCATTATCTATTCTCAAAATTTTGATGACAGACTTTGACATTAGCAAGCACAACAAGAGATCCTAACATAGTTTCATATGGTAATGACTTAATACGGGTGTGCTGAGTAGCCCCTCCCATGTAGAGATAACTATGTCCAATATCTTAGATGCTGAGTTATGTTTCTTGGCAGCATCCAGTATCAAGCAAATAAAACAAATACCCACTCATTTGGGCCAACAGTTCCACGTCGCATATACACAATCTAAACCAGTATTTGCAATGGCTTACATAGATCACAGCATGTTCGCTGCACTTCCATGATAGTGTGAATAAACTACTTCTAAATGACAAATTATACAGACAGGAGATGAAGAATAACATTAATTCCCATCAAGATTTATGAAGCTCATCTTCTCACCCATTTCTTACTATCGATAACATTGGCTAAAGGACACGAGCAGGAAACCAACACAATAGTGACACAGATGCATTGATGACAACAATGGTCAACGACATCCTGTATAGCACAGTGACACGTACAGCATGATGACGCGGCTCACTCTGCGGGTTGTCATGCAGCATGGAGAGACTGGTCCGTACGTGTCATCAGACTGTCTGCATAACATCTCTCACCAGACAAACTGACAATAACATAAGCTGGCAATCATATAAAGTTCA
>JAUTBR010174092.1:0-15761 GCA_032361205.1 Pseudorimula midatlantica | reverse complement strand
TTTGCATTGTAAACTACAATTCGGTCCAAAACGACAACTTAATTTGTGTCAGACTGTGATATTATGCCTTTAACAACAAACTGTTACTATAACATATTTACTATTTCAGTATTTGTTCCATGTATATCAGCCACATGACATTATTTTTATTATCGTTTCCTCATTTTCATTCGAGCCATTCACCCCAATATCAAATTTGGTGTATTTGTATAATCATTATTTATAAATGGACCAGGAAGTAGAAATTATACTGTTGACATTAACCACAAATATGCCATTCACCCCAATATCAAAGTTGGTGTATTTGTATAATCATTATTTATAAATGGACCAGGAAGTAGAAATTATACTGTTGACATTAACCACAAATATGCCCCCTCACTGTAGTAAGCGTCTTCAATGCAAATGCACTACCGTATCATACGATGTAAAAATCATGAGGAATAAACTAGCACAAATTGTCTTAAGTTTAACAAAGTTATTACCAATGTATTTTTCTGAACACCTGAAAGGACGTACTATATCTATTTGATCTACAGATATATTGGCAATATTTATTATCCAATGAGGGGAATTAGTTTATTTGTATAGTTGTTGTTTAGCTTGAACATACTATTGTAATGTCTGCTAGTGCTAGACCCGATTGATTAACGAAATGTTCCATATATTTTTTTCAAATTCCCTTTTTTTTGGGTAGATACTTCTACATTTTTTATAATGATGTACAGTAGACCTTGCATATAACGTACTCAAACATTTTTTGTCAAATGGGACCGGATATTTTTGTCCGTCATATGCGAAATTATGCATATGCTGCAATTAACGTTAGACCGGGACCGGGACTTCAGATTCAGTCTGTTATAGGCATATGCGAGGCCGTTATATGCAGTGTTTGAAATTACCACTGGAAACTTTCTGGCCCGAATAATGATACAAATAACAAATGTTTACATAAACCATGAATTTCTACTGGCCCGTAGGATACCTTTAGCATTGGGAGAAATGGCCGGGCCAGCGGTTATTTCGAACGCTGGTTATTTGCGAGGTCTACCGTATATATGTATGTTTTCATTTACCATGTTTACCAAGTTGATCTTGTTAATATTGGCAATTTCTATTTTCAGATCAATAAAGATGTCTGCACCCAATCAACCGCCGCCACCATACACACAACCAGCAGGAGGTAGGATGGCAATAATGTTCTGTAGGATGGCAATAATGTTCTGTATCATGGCAATGATGTTCTGTAGGATGGCATTAATGTTCTGTATCATGGCAATGATGTTCTGTAGGATGGCAATAATGTTCTCTATCATGGCAATAATGTTCTCGATCATGGCAATAATGTTCTCTATCATGGCAATAATGTTCTTGTATTTAATGATATTTCTACAACAGATAATTTAGCATTGAACACATTTATAGCAATTTATAAAATCCACCAAATTTCATGTAAACAAATCTGAATTTATATAAATATACTTTGAAAAGATTTATGATTGATGGATATATATATATACAATAATAATAGACATATTATCTTAGCTAGCTAGCTCCTTACAATACTGGAGCCAAAAATTTCTCTGTGACATCCATGCCTGTTTTGTTCTCCGTAGCCTACCAGCCCGGCTACCCACCAACTGGTGCCTATGACAACAAGGGCATGGCTCCAGGAGGAGGGGCCTACCCCCCAGCTGGCAGTGCCCCCAGCTACCAGGGCTACCAGAGCTACAACGTGAGCGTCACCCAGCCAGCCCCCCAGGTTGTTGTAGTCGGGGGCTGCCCTGCATGTCGGGTACGTATTACCAGTGTTAAATAATATATTACAGTGTTCGAATTAATAGGGGGTCCGGGGGGTCATTTTAAAATCTGCAATGTTAAAGGTATCTGTGTGACCCCCTAAAATTTACAGATTTTACCACCTTTCACATTGGGCCTATGAAGAAAGACCTCATTATTTTCATTATTTCGAACACTGATATAAGTTGTCAACTCGTCGTGAGAGGTATATGGAATGATGAACCTCACGTGAGAGCTCTTGTACCCCAAACCATTAGACGATGGGTACAAGGGCTCTCAAGCGGGGTACATCATTCCATATACCCCTCATGACGAGTTGACAACAAATTTATCCTACCGTCATGTTACTGTACATGGACATGATATCTAAATTCAATCAAAACATTTGTCTGCCTGAAAATTCATAGGCCATTTTGGCCGTACTTGATTACTGTGAAGTCCTATATCATTGTGACATCTAGGCGCTTGCCCTCGACTCCTATGTAAAGACATTATGCCATTATCGTAGCAGCAAGTGATAAGTGAATTATTTGTAAACCTCCCAGGCGGGGTATATGGAAATTTGTACTATCTATAAAAACAGAAGGAACATTCATGAAAGGTAGGATTATAATCATAATGCATATTTATAATGTGCCAAATGATCCATGCATACTGCTTGCTCAAGGTGCTACCATGTGGGAATAAATATATACAAAATATATTTCTACATGTATGCAACACTACCACCAACCATTTATCATGGAGTTGTTTAATGTAGATGTTTCCACAGTTGGCTTAAACAATTTATGCGCTGTCTGTATCATAACAATACAGTTATCATTCACAGTAGCCACAAAGATTATGGATGCAGTGAGCCCTGGATATCCTAGTAGTACATCATTAACACCCTTCCATACACTGCAGCACCAAACTGACTGCAGGTTTAGTCCCATTTCTTTCAGTGGTAAGAAATTACTATCTAGTTTGTATGCAAACCCTGCTCATATGCTAATTAGCCACTTGATTGACAGGTGGGCGTGCTGGAGGACGACTTCACCTGTCTTGGTGTCCTGTGCGCCATTCTCTTCTTCCCAATCGGAATCCTGTGTTGCCTGGCCATGCGACAACGACGCTGTGCTAACTGTGGCGCCATCTATGGTTAACAATCTCTTCCTGACCGCATCCCTCTTGAACCAAGACTGTGCATGTGTACATATTGTAATATACAGTACATGTTTTCACTTGTATTATCCTGGAATTGCAATACTATATATTGCAAACTTGTTATTGCTATAATAAATATTGATATCTCCTTTGTAAATTGTATGTTAATTCACCCTCTCCCTGTTGGACTAGGCACAGTCACTGCTCTTTAGGGCATCTCTGGTTGCCTTCAGCATGGAGAGGGTTAAGTGCACTCTCATTTACTATGTACAGGTGATATCAATATCCTCAAGGGTATATTGGCTATTGAATTTGAAGCAAATGACCCCTAAAATGTATATTGTACAGGGTCAGAACCTATACAAGACCAATAATATGAAGTGATATTTGAGTTGTCAGTTTGTTTTGAGGGTAATTTTGAAAATGCTATGGTTAAGTAGCACAGATTGGTTAATTTCCGACGAAATTGTTATTGAGTGCACTTTAAATGTATGTCAGTGCAGTTATCATCACTGGTCCATCAGTATTAGCCAGTGCTTGCATCTGTACTGCAACATTCAGAGCTACAGGTGTTGCAGGTTTCCTGACAAGTTTCTCTTTACCATGTTTACCACCAATACAAATCAAATACAACAGTTATTTTGTAATCTGTTTCAGTGTACTATTGGTCTTACTTGTCACTAATGAGATAGGACCAGTATATATTCATACATTGTAATTAGTATTTGTAAGATTATCCTGAACCATGAATATATATTTTACTGTTATCTTGATTATTATGCATTATTAGTTTGTCAATGTACTTAAACTATTAGTAGCATGTTTACTAATGTGTATTTATTATATTAATAACACATTATTCTTAAGACAAACTCTCCACATTTAGTAATGGATAAAATATTGTGAACATATCAGGAATCAATTAGTTTTTATTGCCATCAAGCAGTAGATCATTTTGTATTTTCTTTGATGCCGTGTATATAGATTTAAAATGTAATCATAAAAGAATTTAAACTGTATTGCCCATCACATTGTTATTAATCCTCTCCCTGCTGGATTTGGCACAGACACTGCTCTTTATAGCATCTCTGGTTGCCTTCAGCATGGAGAGAGTTAAAAGTGTTCATGACGTCGGTCGATGCTATAATAGACTTACCATTGTGGGTGATAACACAATGTCAAAGTAATAGTAATTTATGTCATCTTTTTTGTTGTCTAAAGTTATTTCAAGTCATTCCTTTTGTTGACATGTTTTATAACAAGCCAATAATTTATACAATTATATAAAACATTAATCCCTTACAAGTCCATCTCCTCACCATGAATAAATCAGTATGCCAATAAAGAAATACATCAAAATGTACCTTCTGCCATTATTCTTTTTCTTTTCCATTTTTCCTATGTGATACAGCTTACAGTAGTTAGTTCATCGCTGACAATATGTTAGTAGTCCAATGTTAATGGTAAACATTTTGAGATCTTGTATACTATAAAACACAAATTTGGTGCATAACTAATTTAATGTGACCTCTAGATTTGACATAAATGAGACACCAATAAAATGCGAACGGGCATTTTTCGCATTAATAATCTGCTCACATTAATTTCATGATTTACAGTATCAGTGTCAAAGCCAGGTGGCAATGTTTAAAATTAGTTTTTATGTTTATTTTTACATTTAAGGCCTTTTAATTTTAATGAATTGGTTCACGGATCCGCTGACTCCATTTTCTCGAAAATTGGAAAAAATGAATTTCTTTTAAAACTTTTTTTAAAATTTTTATAAAAACATTTACTTGTATTACCATTCATGTTCCTTCATGTGAATACAAAGAGGAGCTATAGCTGAAGGTTTGTTGTGTTCATACAGAGTGGTCAGGTGATTTGTTTTGGTTAACAAACTAATATAAATCAACATCTATGGCTAAATCTATAGTAGTTTTCTTCCATTTTGGACATGTGACATGGTCACTCATAATAATTGTGAAAATATATTATTAATATGAATGTGTATCACAATGTCATGTGAGTGTAGTGAAAAGTATTAATACGCATTGCTACATGTCCTGGCTGAATGGCTTCTGTAGCAATACATAGCAATATCGATATGTATTCTATCTTGAATGCACCTATGGTGTAGTGTAGGGCTAAGGTTGGAGTTACCGTTACCTTAGAGTTACTCCATTTCGTACATGAGTGTCCTGCTGATGATTATATGACAAGGGAATTGAAAATCCTCATTGGTTGAGGTGACCATGGTTTGCATTTAATAGACTTCAATACCGGTCTGCTTTCTTACTTTTTTATGATGTAGACTGATATGTGAATTCAATTTCTTGCTATCTCTCATGTTAATGGAAATGATAGGAAGATTGTACTGTTGGTGTATAAGTTGTCAATGTTCTCTCAAACTTCAAATAAATATGCAACCACAAACTATTGTAAATTGCCAATTCTATCTGTTGAATGAAATACAATGTTAATATGACATGGTCACCAGTTGAAGTATAAATTTATTACAAAATACAAAATTGCTTTTGTTTTCTATTCATCAAAATAGTTTGCCATTCATATGGATGTTCTGTATATTCAAACATTATCGTATTTCATTATCACCACAGTAAACTAATATGTGTCTGTATTTCATAATGTTACACGGTCAATGGACCTGCAGTGTTGAAATAATGAAAATAATGAAGTGGTCATTCTCCATAGACCCAAAGTTAAAGGTGGTATAATCTGTATTTTTCAGGGGGTCCCACAGATACCATTAACATTGCACATTTTCAAATGACCCCCTATACCCACTGTACTACTATTATACTATATACCGACATTCTAGAAGAAACTTTTACATTTTAAATTGTAGTAATGTAGAAATACAGGTTGTGAAGCTAGGCATAATGAGCAAATCCTTGACATGAAGTTGTTCTCATTAGTTATTTACCCAGTGTGAAGTCCAATGAAACAATATTATGAAAGTTTGTTTACTGTGACAGTACATGTATATGACCATGTTACGACTATCTGTTGTGGTATAATGACAGGCTTTTAGTGGTAAATACATGCACTTGGAGCAGCACACATCTGGCATGGTGGATCTCTTGTGATGTGAATGTACATTTAGCAGGAAAAGTTCCTAACAAGAAAGAACCATATACACTCATCTTTTATATAGCAGCAATTGCTGGAATACAAACTGGCTTCATGGCATAATGGTTAGAGAGTCAGCCCGGTCATGTCATACCAAAAGACATTAAAAGGTGGTACTTGTTTCCCTGCATTAAAGGGGTAACGCAAGGACTGGCCTGTTCGGAGTCGGTATACTGTGTCTGAGTGGGGTATCATTGTACTATCTGCGACATGATATTCTAAGTGAACTAGCGCAGCGATCGAAACTAACTTTAAAACTTACTAGCCCGAATAGTGATACAAATACGGTACCAAATGTTATGAATTTCTACTAGTCCTTAGGATACCTTTAGCATTGGGAGAAATGGCCCGGGCTAGAGGACTAGTGTTAATTTCGATCCCTGCTAGCACTATAAAAACTGGTGGAGATCCAGACTAGTCCAGCAGTACATATGCATGCAAGTCATGATATTAGTGAAAGAACAAAGTGACTTTAAACCCCAAATCAACCAACCAATCAACTAGAATACAATGTCAACATTTGTACGGTAAGCAACCCTGTCACTTTCAGTAGGTAACTGACAGATACCGGTAGATGTCGACACAGCAACATTGTAGAAGTGGATGTACCAGTAATTTGAAGAGAGAAGTTGGTCGTGTCACAAGCGTTGAAGGAATTATCAATTTTATCTCCACTGGTTGGGAGGCAATTGTTGAAGGAATACTGTGTGAGAAACCTTGGTAAGTAAGGCATTAATTACCGGTACCCTGGTTCTGCTTTCATGAGGAGTCTAGCCTGGAACAACTTCTGACATGGTACTTGACCAGCATTCTTTCTTGTGAAGAGATCAAAACTCTAGTATTGCATTGAGTATTTTATTAATAAAAATAATATGTGTATATCAAAACTGTTTGATATCTAGATTCAATCAATCTAGTATAATATATCTGGTGAATTTAACAATGTCATAAATTTCTTTCTCAGTAATGCAGTCTACACTGTACAAACAAATGGTATATTATAATACATATATACGATTTCAAGTTCAATTGCTCATGAATTTTGCTCTTTCTTTCAACATATTCAATGTTTACACATCCTCATTTCTTGTGATGGAATTCAATGTAGTATTGTCAAACAAATTAGTCAAATATGATATAAATACATCCACTTATCCAGTCACACTGAATACTAATCATCTTAAATGCATACAGTTTGATAGTTGGTCATAAGAATTATTACCTGAGCCTATATACAATTTTGTGTAAACTACTTATTCCTCCTGTCACTTTAGATATCAATATTTGCATATTTAATTGAATTCTTAGAAAGGATAAATGTAATGTAGCAGATCAGTAACTTCACATTGAAACAAACTGACATTCTGTGGCTAGGATTTTCTGTAAAACGAAATCTTAAAAAGTGAGTACTGCACATTATTAAACGTGGATCTCATGGAGCCGTCATGAAAGATATAGTTATAATAGTATTCCAGATTGATTTAACTAAGTATGGATGTTGTACAAGTTATTTTAGGTACAAAAGTAATGATATGCATGCCAGGCAAATGCAGTTTGCATTTATAGCTCAAATTCTGTAAATCATCTTCAATATACATGATTTTGATTATTGCAGCTGTACATTTGATTATATAGATACAACAGACTAATAACATACATCTATCTCCACTGTTAATCATCCCCTCCTATATTGTGTTCTCTATTGAGTATCACAGACTAAGCAACTATTTTATACAAGCATCTCTTATTTACAAAGTTAACATACCGCTCTATGTTAGGCCTGATATATGATAAGAAGCAGAATTAACCAGGAGTAGAAACACTGCCTGCTAGGCAATGACACATTTTCCAGAACAGAGTGCCTGTTTGGCTATCTAGAAATTTACATTTACCATTTCTACCCCTGTTAATGCATGCTGAAGACAGTGATCCACAGTGAAAGCTATTCAGAGATTAGGATCTGCATATACAAATATGTTGAGCTGTCAGTAGTGTCGCTTTACTGCGCACTTTACCACATTATGGGTCGACTTGCTGTTCCACCAACATGACAGCTTATCTGTTAATTAGATACGTATATTATTTATATTTACATCATTCCAGTGGCCGTTTCTGGCTCGTCTGCGGTAGAGAGAGGGGGGCTTGAGTGGGAGCTGTATCTAGGGCTGGGGGAGGTTCTGGGAGAGGGGCTACTCTTCGGGGACAATCTGGGACTCTCGTCCTGAAATTCTACGATCATATCCTCATTGCCATCCTCTGTTGGAAATTGTGGGAAGTCATCAGGGACTTCCGCCTGTTGGTATGGCTCCTGATCCGGAGTATATACAGCCTGCGGTTCCGGGTCCGGAATATATACAGCCTGCGGTTCCGGGTCCGGAATATAAACGGCCTGCGGTTCCGGGTCTGGAATATATGCAGCCTGTGGTTCCGGGTCCGGAATATAAACGGCCTGCGGCTCTGGATCTGGAATGTACACCGCATGCTCCGGCTCATCAACGACTTCGGTGACAATGAACGGCTCCGGGTCTGGGTCTTGATAGTCGTCCATCACAACAGTCTCGATGACGGGGTCTGGTCCCTCGGGGTCCACATATTGATATTGAGGTTCCGGGACGGAGACAGGAGCCACGATCACCGGCACCATTTCGTCGCTAGGTGGCCGTACTTTCTGCACCACGGCGTACTCGCTGCTCATAGTTTGCTGCACGGGGATGTGTTCGGGCACGGGTGCAGGGACAGGCATTGGGCCCCGCTGAAAGCTAGGGTTGTCATACATTGGCTCCGCTTCCTTCACAGGCTGGAATAGTGGACACACATGTCTTATGATTTACAATCTACGTCGTATTGATCATATAAATCCTGCTTTCACAAATTATATTGAATAAATGTTAACTTACGGTAATGTCTGTACTAGTTTTATTTTTCAGTGGCAAATTAGTACATAGTCAATATTTGATTGAATGAAGAATTGTATCAATGTGTATTCATTTCTGGACTTCATGAATAGTTGTCTATAGATGATATAATAAATTGTGATACAATAACCCATGAGTTAAGAGAGAATACAGATTATCATTCCCTCATGAAGTTAATGTTGTAAGTCACTCACTAAAGCTCGTAACTTACAACATTAATTTCACTTGGGAAAGTTATTCTGTAAGCTGTAATCTCGCATACCTCATGGGTTATTTAGAGAATAACCCACGAGATACGAGTGATTATGGAAAATATGTCCCGAGTCAAATTAATGTTCACAGTTCTGAGCTTTAGCTTTGATATACTTCTTCGCTCAATCAAATATTGAAATTGATATGTGCTGCAGTGCAATGTCAAAGTACATATAGTTCAGCTGACTAGCAGCCAATGAAAATATGTTTATTAATAAAATGAGCCAATTGCACCAACTGTATAATAGTATACTTGGAAGATTACACAGTACTGGCATCTCCGAATATGTATGTTGCAAAACACCAATATTCAAAATTATTAGCTATATGAAGTAATAATAATAGTAATAATAATTGTAATAATAATAATTTGTAGCGAATTATTGTATTAGGTCATAGCGGGAATCTTTCACCCATTTGTAGACCATGCCACCCCAAGTCACATAGTGATCTGTACTTACCTCTTGTACAATAGTAAAATCATCTGAAAGATAAAATGGAGATAACCCATTATTATTATGTGTAACCCATTATTATTATTCATTATAATAATTATTATTATTATTATTATTATTATTATTATTATTATAAATACAATATATAAATTATATAAATAATATTAAATATATAATAATAATAATAATAATAATAATAATAATAATAATAATAATAATAATAATATTTATTATTATTATTTGCATACTTTCAATATTAAATCATCAATGGAGACATATTGAACTGCTTTAACCCTTTACCTACTACACCTGTTTTGACGTACAGCTACCTAATGTCATTCAGCAGTAGGCGCTACTGATGATAGTAACGTCATTCTTAGAGCGCTTATAAGCGCTACTGAGGATAGCGACGTCACAATTAGAGCGCCTGTAGGCGTTCCTGGTAGTTAAAGGGTTAAACATGCTTTTCTAAAACATTTGATCAAATAGTTAAATATTAAACTTACCCCTGTCACGAGCATACACCTTCTTCCTCTTCTTCCTTTTGCTGAAATTAAATAGATTGATATATTAAATATGGATTTTAATGTATAATAAAACATTCTAATGTCACATTAGTTTGAAAATACCTCGGGGAATGGGTACTCGGTAGGATGGTATGAAATTGTGAATGCTAACCTATTAGTGCCGGAAACAGAATTTGGTTTTATATACTTCTCAGGGAGTTTATAAAGAAAATAAGGGCACACTGAGCCATTGACAAGGGTAATAATATAGCAATACGAGCCTGTTTTCAAGTGTGGATTTGGCACAACATAAATGTGCATCCCTTTTAGAGTTATCATTATTTAAATTTTTTAAAAATTATTATCATTATTATCTTCAAAATTCCTATGTCATTCCAAATTATTCGTTCATACAAGGTCAATTAAAATATTATTTTATTTTAAAGCAAATGGCTTATAAAAAAACTACTAATTGATGGATGGCGATATGAGACTTGATTGATGATACAACAATGTACTCACGCATCGCGGATACAGTAGCAAGCCAGACAGAAGAGTATGAGGGCCATCACGATGAGCAGGATGACGATGACGAGCACCGCCAGGATCGGCGTCTCGTCCAGCAAGCCTCGCTCTTCCTCCTGAGTCTGTCGGATAGATGTCATCTTACATTACTAGTCAACCACCTCTTAATGTCATCTTACATTAGTCAACCCACCTCTGAATGTATCATCTCTTAATGTCATCTTACATTAGTCAACCATCTCTTAATGTCATCTTACATTAGGCAACCCACCTCTTAATGTCATCTTACATTAGTCAACCCAACTCTTAATGTCATCTTACATTAGTCAACCCACCTCTTAATGTCATCTTACATTAGTTAATCATCTCTTAATGTCATCTTACATTGGTCAGCGTTCGAAACTAACTTTAAAACTTACTAGCCCGAATAGTGATACAAATAACAAATGGTATGAATTTCTACTAGTCCTTAGGATACCTTTAGCATTGCGAGAAATGTCCCGGGCTAGAGGACTAGTGTTAATTTCGATCGCTGATTGGTCAACCCCCGTCTTAATGTCATCTTACATTATTCAATGCACCTCTTAATGTCATCTTACATTAGTCAACCCACCTCAGTAGCACTGAATGTTCCAGTAAACCAGTGTACAAAACTCCAGCAATTTCACTGCCAGACATGAGGACTGGTAAGTCTGAGAAGTTACATGTTGGCCAGTGATCGATGATATACATCTTGAAAAACAAACAAAATGTAACACGACGTGCAAGGATAAAACATTACCGGTCCTCGCTGAAAGTAACCCATCGCAGGCGTGCTGGTACTGACAGACTAAGGCCATAGTTAATTGATTATGGTTCCGCATGACACTGACCCCGATTCCTGTGATATAGAGAGCATCGTAGCTGTTACTGTTGTCCTCTCTGGCCTGCTTGATGCTGGCAATGAGTTGTGTGCTGCTGTAGACGTTGAGGTTCTCTCCAGATCCGTACACTCCCGTCACGTAGACGTCAGTCCTTAACACCAAATAGCCGTCAGTAACCAACACTTATGGTATGCATGAGTACGATGTGGTATAGTATGATATGCAAATAGCCGTCAGTAACCGACAATTATGGTATGCAAATAGCAGTCGGTAACCGACACTTATGGTATGCACGAGTACGATATGGTATAGTATGATATGCAAATAGCCGTCAGTAACCGACAATTATGGTATGCATGAGTATGGTATGGTATGCAAATAGCAGTCAGTAACTAGCTCTTATGGTATGCATGAATATGGTATGATACGATATGATATGCAAATAGCAGTCGGTAACTGGCTGTTGTGGTATGCATGAGTAAGGTATGATATGATATGATATGCAAATAGCAGTCAGTAACTGGCACTTATGGTACATATGAGCATGCTATGCATTATGGTCTATGAGTTTGACTAATGTATATTGAGTATGGTCTGTTTGAGCACAATATTTATATATGGTATAAATGTGGGTATGTCAACATACTGGGTGTTGTCCACAGCTCCACTTCCTGTTACATGATCCCTGACCTCTTTCACACACACATACTGGATATCCCTCTGCAGCTGCAGTAGTCTGTAACACAACAATATAGGATAAACATACAACAATATAGGATCAACACAAAACAGTATAGGATCAATGCACAACAATATAGGATCAACACACAACAATATAGGATCAACAACCAACAATATAGGATCAACGCACAACAATATAGGATCAACGCACAACAATATAGGATCAACACTAGGCTCTAGAAAAGAACAGTGACTCAAGCATGAAATTAGAACAGAAAACAAATACATTTGAACTTTGATGGACTATTCTGAGAATAGATGTACTATGATTATATTTCCACTAAAACTATACATACCTTATGAGTTGTTGTATGAAGAGTCGGACCTCTGAAGACTTCTGGTTGATCACAATCTTTGCCGAGTTTCCTGGCTCTGTGACAAATATCTGAAAATACAAGTGATACGTACAGTACCAATTTAAGTATTGCCAAGATATTACCAAGGACATGTACTGTATGTCATTCCTACAGGCCAGGCTGCACATAGGCTAGTATACCTGTATTGTGAGCCTCTCTGGACAGACTACAGTAGCATTAGCACCCACAGAATAGAAGATTGATGTATTTGAACATACATGCTACTAAGGAAACAATGTGTTTAATCTGCAACATTTCAAACTTTCTACACTTTGCATTTGCCAGATTTGCTGCTATACATGTCATCTCTGGTTTAATGGTTGCCTCCAGCTCACGTAAGGTCAAATACTAAATGTATTATGATGCTATCTGAAGTTAACCTTGACATCAGCCGTTGCAGAAAGCCCTCCCTTGTCGGTGGCCGCCACCTTCAACAGGTACACTCGCTTGGCCACGTTGTTCAGCAGCTTGCGGTTGTGAATGAGGCCGGTGATTTTGTTGATGTCAAATGTGTTGTCAGTATTTCCAGCGGTCAGCGAGAAGCTGATTCCTGCCGGTCCTGCCGCATCAGCATCAGTAGCGGATACTTGCACGATACTCTTCCCGAACGGCGCCTTCGAGCTGATGCCTGGAATGGTAGGTGTCTTGCTACTCAAAGGTCTCACTGATCCCATGCCTGAAGCCGTGATATCAGAAGAGCCATCCCACCACACCCCCACACCCTACCACCACCACACCCCCACCCAGATAGCTTGTCCCTCATTACATAATCTTCCTCTTGGTATAATGCTCTAAAATAGACAGCACCAATGTCTGTAAAGGATTAGTTAGGATCTTTATCTACATGTATATAATTATGCTGTGCTATCAGTGAAGCCACTATTTGTACTACCATCAGTAGTTTGTGCAAACTTTACTGGAAGGTAACTAAATATATCTCAGTGTGGGGGATTTAGTTAAGAGTACAAGAAACAAGAAATTCTTTGGTGCCATACTTACATCCGTAGTATTCATAGGCATTGTTTGGTCCATTGAATGACGTAAAGACAGGAACTTCGTCCTCAACGTCGTTAACAGTGATTTGTACGGTGACGATGCTGGGATTTGTAGATCGCTTGCGCCGGGATTTGACGGTGTAGTCGCTGATGTTGTTGGTGGCCAGGATGTCGAAACTGTAATCTGACTGCACTTCGCGGTCCAAGGGCTTCAGCAGCCTAACTTCACCAACGTATTTGTCGTTGACGGCATCATAGATGGTATTGATCGCAAATATATCTGTGTCACCAGCTGAAACACGGGAAGAGATGACATGCTTTACCCATATATAAATTTCAGAATAACTCTACCTAAACACACGTACAGATAATGTGCAAGTTACATGCAAATCCACAAATAATTCTATCAACACGTACATATAATGTGCAAGTTACATGCAAATCCACAAATAATTCTATCAAATATAAAAAATATATTAATTAATAACAACCCTATCTGCAGCTGCTAGCTAACTCTCTATTGCATATCAGGACAGAATGTGTCGAGCTAATACCTACCAATAATCTTGTAGAAGATCTGCCCAATGGTGTCTTTGTCAGTGGCAGTAACATTGCCTATCGCAGTACCGCTGGGTACTGTTTCAGCTACTTGCCACTTGTACGCAACCGTTTCCCCATTCTGAACAGACAGACAAATATAAATTCACCACAATAATAATTTGGCTTGTAGTAAAATGTTAATATGCGATGATAGATGTCAACACAATGTGGACACTTGAAATGACATCAGAAAAATACATTGGTAAATTGTAATTATTTTATGATAAAATATGTAAATTTGAATTATTTCATGACAATAAAATACGGAAGTCTCAAGTATTTTATGACAATAAAGGATGAAAAGAAAGGCTATTGGAAGTGCACGTATTCCAGCAATACTTACACTGGTGGAGAATTCCGGGACGTTGTCGTTGACATCAATGACGACTATGGTGAGGAAGCGTACGGCTTCTAGAGACGACGGCACACCTCGGTCTCTAGCTGACAGCACAAGCTATAACAGCAGTAGATACATTACGGTACCAGTAACCCACATCAGATGACTTACGGTAACAGGCATTATCAATGGCTGTGATGCTTTACATACAATTGCACAAAAAGAAACTCACCTAAAATGGCAAGATCTTCTTTGGACATACGGTAATATTTTTTTATACATAATATTATTATTAACTAGGTAAAAAATGGAAAGAAAAAAAGAATCTACAAAATGTCTATGTTGTGGCATCACCAATGCACAAAAAAAGGCAATCCCCAAAGTGGCGTTCTCTAAATAACTTTCTTTGTTCTAAATATGGACTGCTGTAAATCATGAAATTAATGCGAGTAGAATATTAATGCGAAAAATGCGACTACCATAGTCGCATTTACTTGCTGCGCATTAAAGGTAAGAGTGGGACAAAACATGTATGGAGACATGGTCATTTGCATTTTATTGGTGTCGCATTTACGGCTAAAATCTAGAAGTGGCATTAAAGTAGTGACGCATTAATTTCGTGATTTACAGTATACGGTCAATGCAGCTGTACTGCGTCTGCTCAACAAGTCCCTGTGCTTTGTTAAATTCCTGCACCAGAATTGTGATGTCACGATTCCATGTGTAGCCATCATCAGAGGGTAGGTAGGTATAATTAATTAGGAAATAAAGATATTTCTAGATAATGGTAACAAATTTGGAAAT
This sequence comes from Pseudorimula midatlantica, assembly GCA_032361205.1. NCBI lineage: Eukaryota > Metazoa > Mollusca > Gastropoda > Lepetellida > Lepetodrilidae > Pseudorimula > Pseudorimula midatlantica. The sequence continues at coordinate 313 of JAUTBR010174092.1, read as the reverse complement.
GAAAAACTCATGCATATCGGTGAAAGATAGTTTATTCAGTCAATGAACATAACAGGACTATAGTGCCCTTTGATCTCTCACAAAGATAATCTTGCCACTTTAAAAGTATATTTAATAAAGTGGGGCTGGATGTAGCGCAGTGGTAGAACGTTGGACTGCGGAGCCAAAGGTTCCAGGTCACAAATCCCATCCCAGGGGACCCGACATCAATGTTCGCCTTTCTAAGTTACCTTTCTAAGTTACCTTTCTAACGCGATATTGATAGGATGCACTGACTGTAGAGTGGCAATGCAGTTATCATCCTTGGTCTTGT
>JAUTBR010173870.1:0-15780 GCA_032361205.1 Pseudorimula midatlantica | reverse complement strand
ATATCACATTTATTTGCACTAGAAGCATAGTTCTAAATTAGAATGTCAATAGGGACACTTAAATGCAAAAATAATGTTTGAGAAAAAAAGTTTGGAAAAAAATACAACAAATGTATTTAAGAAATATTTTTTCAGAAGATGGCTGCATGGAAATATGCATTCAAACATGCTTTATTATTTAATAAATACCTGAAACGGTTATGTCAACCCTTATTACTATTATCATCTATCGTACAGCCAGCATATATTCCATCAACATCTGAACACCGAGACTATATGCCAACTTAACATCCGCCAATGATGGCATATGACCTTCTGTATTCTGACATATGACATTCTATATTATTGGTTTTAATAGTTTACACAATATAGAAGGTGATTCAGTAATTTGGGCCGTTGTACGCGGTTTAACATGGTATAGCCTCCAACTATTGTGTACAACGGTAAGAGGCGTAAGTCGGGGCTGGTTCAGTTGAATCATTGATCCTGAAAAGATGTACACACGCAGTGCATACCCGTTTTCCCAGTAAAATGGTCAGCATATAGAAGTAGAACATACAGCGATCAATGAGAAAGATAGACACTAGAGTGCTAGTATATCTTAGTTAATGGATACGAGAGCTTCGTGTTGTCCAACTGCCCTATCACGCCCCCGGTGTAGAAAGAAACGTTCATTGACCTAGTTAAGGCTTTAGGCAATCAACCACAGCTACACTCGCCATCTTGACCTTATAAACTTTGACATTGTGTGTCCATAATTTTTGACAGTGAGCAATGCTATTGGTTCTGAAGGAAAACAATCGACCGGGTTCAAGTAAGGTTGTTCAGTACCTCCGGAAATAGACTGATTTCGTGGGATGGACATTGATAGTAGAAAGAAAACCATGCCACAAGGTGATACTGTCAAAGACTCGGTGCCGTAACATGTGGGTTAAAGTGATGAACATTCAAAGACAATTTACACTACACTACGCTGGTACAAACTTATATTATTGAAAACTTGTTTTCATTAACAGTAGTAATTATAAAAATTGCAGAATTTCTGCGACTTCAGTTTTTCATATGAACTACCGGTATTCAACAGATGCATTACAGATCCGGACTCATCAGTACCAGCCGGTGCTCACAGATTTACTGCAAAATTCCTTATTCAGCCGCTACGGATGTTATGGGTTTCATCCCGCCCTAAACTGAAAAGCCGTTAATGAGAATGTTGTTTTGTTTTGAAAACTGCTCTAAACCTCCCGCTTAATAGTAAAGGGAGACAATCTTCATTCATAATTGAATATAGTTATTATCGGCACAATGGAACTTCTATTAGCTCATGACACTGAAGTGGATCTGGCATACAGTATGAAAATACTGTACGACACAGTCGGCGCGGAAACAATTCAATTTAAATCCCTGCTTTGCATGTAAAGTAGATCCTGATTGATAGATTGCTGTCTTGACTGTAACGCCCACTATGCAACGTCCCTTTAATTGACAATGATTACCTCATCAGTTTGGCACCAGAATATATGGGTTCAAATTCCTTTTCCGGTAAAATAAACCAGTTAATTCAATCATTTCACGGTTTTCACTTTGATATACCAATTTGCAGGTAAATCTTCACATTTTACCATTTTGGAATCCATTTGAAAACAAAAATTGAAATCCGAATCTGAAAACATCAACCTACGTTGTACATGTATTGGGATGAATGTGAAGGCTTCGCTTTATATTAAAAAGATGATGAAACCTAATTTCTAAAATTGGCTTGTACTACGTGACGTAGTCATTGTAATGCATTGAAATCACGCGAGATTTGGATGATGGAGCAGACGACAGAATGATGTGGATCCCAGTCTATCTTTGACATTCACGAACTGTCTATTGATGCTGGTAGCTATATTATGTCTCTGACGACACGACTATGGATCCTGGTCCTTAGAGGTTAAATATAGTTAATAATCTCGCCTAGCTCTGACATGTATGAACACATCCTGTGGACGGCGGACTGATACGTGACTGCATTTACAATGTAGTCTGAGAGCCTGAAGTGCCGAAATCCAAGTTGACCTTACATTGACCTGTCCGTTTAATTATTATTTTTATGATGCACATATGACCGCTGCTTGCAAATCCGGAAGTTGCACCAGGTACTCATTTGAGGTAAAATCAAACATGGCCGCCAAAAGAAATCAACATGGAGGAGGAGCTGTGATATCTCTTTCGGAGAGAGAGTTCACCGTGACGAGATTGCAAAACTAATTGGCCCGGGTCACTGTTCCACGGAGCAATCGTACGTAAAGATACGTGAGTCGTAAGTCCTAGTATACGTTTATATTATTACGTTACGACTCGCATAGCGCTACACTTGTTGTTTGGAGCACGTAGATGAATCCACACGTGAGGCAATCTTAATAAAGCATTTATAGTTTATATACAGGTGATGTAAATGTTGCCTTGCTGCGAGTCACAGATGCAATCAACACGCTACGACCGTAACCTCGTGTCTCCCTGTAGGAATGTCAGATACATGAATAGAAGCTGCCTCGTCTCCTCACCACGAACACAAGGTAGAACTCCGAGCTACGATTGACTCAGTTTCTAGCGCAGTAGATGTGAGGTAAATCACGTGGCATGTAGGCAGGATGCTGCCTCCTAAAAGAGCGTATGACCTTCCTGTTACCTTACAACGTAACACTAAGGTAACCTTTCTCAGTATACTGCCATTGAAGTCAATGTTACCCTTTAAGCCTATACTACCTCAGTGACCACACGGAGAGAATTGGGAAGAGCACTCTGACACGCGTGCCCATGTGCACTTCCCTATTTCAAGTGTTTACGTGAGTGCGCTTCCCAATTCTCTCCGTGTGCGGTTTGCTTTAAAACTAAAAGGTTGTTGTTTCGGACAGGAGAGTCCTGGTTTTGTAACTTCAGATTACCGAGGAATTATGAAGACCTCATAGGACAATCTAGATTTCTCCTACTTATTAAGTCCTGGGAGGAAACATAGTCTCGGCAGTAGGACGGAAAATATCATAAACCCATGACGTATTTGTTGAGGTATTCCTTCGTGGAGAATGGGAGACAAAGGCGGGTGTAGTTGATATTCCAGTTGCATAGTGTATCTAGAAAGCCGTTCTGATGAGACCAATTTAGACAATCATTGAACGGATGATTGCTGTCAGCGAACCGAATTCCCAGTACATGAAAGTAAAGTTGGAACTGACGTCTCAAATCATATCTGATTGCGAATTGTTTGACGATAAACGAACATGAGATGTGGCGCTCGTGTGCGTGTGTGTGCGTGCGTGCGTGCGTGCGTGCGTGAGTATGTGTGCGTGTGTGCGAGAGAGAGAGAGAGTGCGAGAGAGAGAGAGAGAAAAGGCGAGGAGTTCTTGTACGTGCATATACTTGTAAGAACATAATTAGCTCTTGTGTAAAGCTCTAACGGCCGTCTGAAATTAATTCTGATTGCGAAATGTGCGCGCGTGTGCTTGTGAGAAAGGGAGAGAGAGAGAGAGAGAGAGAGAGAGAGAGAGAGGGAGAGAGGGTGCTTATATTTGAGTACATTTGTTCCGTATGCCCCTTTGTGTGTACATACTCATTGGGGAGTGATCAGTATATTATACTAATAATGATGATATGGAGTACGAACTCTAAAGTACGTTCAAACCACTATATCCAGCCCTCCACAAGAATAACATAAGTGATTACGTTCCTAACGATACCTGTCCTCTACGTATGATATTAATTACATTTTAAATACATTAATCGTGACAGGTGTAGGCATAAATCTGTAGCACGCTGGGGATTATGCATTTAACAAGAATTCAGGTTTAGAACGACTATTTATATACCCGCAGCTATTCGAGGCGCTAAGATGGCGTCATGGTCTATAACGAAGCCCCTTATTACAACACGTTGTAAAATTGCTCAACATAATTACTAGTAGTCTAAAAGTCGCAATTAGCTAAAAATAATATTACCAATGTTGGAAAGATGACGTAATTATTATCATAATGAAATACTACTACTCTGGGATATTAAAACTATTAATAAAGGATTGTTCTTTATAATATAATGTGGTGATTTGATATTAAAACTATTTTAAAAGTCTGAATGTTCTTTATATTATAATGTATAGTTGATATAAAAACAAAAAGAGCTGTGGGATTTAACACTGATGGAGAACAATAGAACGTTGTAGAGTGTCGATGTCAACAGAATACTGCCGCTTGAATATATACTTACTTTTCTCTCAGCTATCTTAACCATAATATTTCAGTATTTCTAACATGTCATATGCGAAGACGCTATACGTACGCTTCGTTCATCTTAAGAAATGTTACTACTCGTTTTGAAGGTCATAAACGTTATTAAAACCGTAATTTAATTAATAATAATGAACAGAAACTGTACATTCGTGAAAAATAATCGACAGATTTCTAATGGACAAAAATGTCGGCTGTGTTTTAAAGGCATGTAATCACTGTTTGATGGCATATAGAGTCAAGCATATTTTCCCTGAAAGTATATATACATTTGATGTTTTTGTATAACAGAGGATCACGCCGATGCTGGGATTCGAACCCGAGATGCTGGATTGCGAGTCCAAAGCTCTACTGAATGGGCCAAGTGAGCATCCTATATTACACCCGGCTACATTCTCCTTTAGTAACTTATAAACACGAAGACAAAATTAAGCAGCCATCAAGCAAATTATGTGAAAGAGTTACTGATGCAGATCCCTAAACACTATACCGTGGATAAAACGGCGGCGGTTCTTTGTTTTAGGGGTCGGCCAATATCGACACCAGTGTTGCCATTGAACTCCGGTTAATCTCATTTGTCTAGCCTTAGGGCTATGGTATAAATTACAACGACTCCAAAGCCATTTAATCTGTACCCATGTCATCTCAGCTGTTATGTCCCAGGTCTACTGAACGATGTATTATTCATCACGGATAAATATCACCGTGCGATTGCTTAATCGATGCTATTATATTTCTCCCTGTATTTCAGAACCACCTTGTATTGTTTGTTTGCTTCTCAAGGCAGGTCCTATTTTTCATCGGTGGAAAACAAGTGTGAGATAAGAGACCGGAAGTGCATACGCGCGCCTGTTTGTATACCATGTTGTATTCCTACGCGGTCGTTGGATTGGATGACGAGAATTTAGCGGTTGTAAATCTGAGGAATAATCGAGTTACCGGCGGTCGTCGTCGCGACAATGACCACTTTGATAAGGTTTAATTATTTTAACATCGACATGAAGCAGGAAATGTGCCAATCGTTCATCGAGTAAGTACCAATTGGGAGTTGCCGTCTAAATGGCAGCCAGATACTGGTATTGTGCTGATGGGTATTAGAATCTACTCCAGTGCTTATAGAGGGATCTGGAGAAGTTACACACTTAGCTACATAGGCGCACACATGCATATGTAAACAAACGTGCAAACACTTTCAGAGCAGACACGTGTCACGCCGAAGTTTCATAGATTTTTAGAACGTATTCCTAATTTCCTATCATTCTTCGTGAAATTGAACATGAAATTGTGCAGTTTATTATTGTGCAGAGAAATGCATTTTAATGTTCTTAATATATTTTTAAAAATTTTCAAATTGGACAGTCTGGAAGTCCATTATTTGTAATATGCAATGTGTATTTTAGAAGTTTGTGCCTACATGTGCCCATTTATCAAATTGGAGCACAGAAAGTGATATATTACATGCGTTTCACGAAAGGGTCGTAATGTAGTCCTGGCCTAAATCCGTCCTACGCCATGCGGCTACTACAACAGAAATCACATACACCTCTATTTACGCCCTGACTACCAGAATACGACACCTTTATGCCACGTATGCCACTATATAGGCTTGTAATACTAGAATGGTCAACGAAAGTGATTTCTAGGGCTCTTCTGAGACTTGTAAAGCCTCCAGACTATACGATGACTGCAAACTGAAGTAAAAGCATTGATTCGTACGTGTAGTTTGTACAGTAACTGAATGCCGCGTGAAGATTACCAGTTCCATCAGCGGACCCTCGCGCCCGCCACTCTCTGGTCGTCACCGTGTATCAGATTACAGTTACAGGAACACGCTCATATTGATAACGTGTACTCTTAACAGACTTACAATGGTGTTGACAAAGATTTCATATCATATTGCACGTTTCCAAATGTTATTCGACATACGAAATGTGTAAGGAACCAGTCTATCCAATATGCATAAACGTTCCAAGCAAGTGTCAATGACGCACGAATTGGTATACCGGTATGCAGATCAGCTTTATTGCAATGACTGGCGTGCTTGACAAGGAACATTGACATATCGGCTAAATGTACATGTACGTGCATTGGTATGAGATTGTACATGTTGTTAAAGTGACAGGACCATCGTTGCAAGAGGTCAAAGGTCACTAATCAGGTTATTGCATATTCTGAACAAGGCCTGTGCCTGCACATAATTGTTCAAACGGCAAACGCAGGGTATCGTTTCTCGAAGCTCTCATATCCACTATGAGACCATAGTGCTGTCGTAAGTGTACGATCCTCATGTATTAGAGATGGCTACGAGATGGTTTCATAGTAGATATGAAAGCTTGTAGAAACAATACCCTTACTGTGGCATTCCTACGGTCCCTGTCAGTACCAGGTGGGGCACTCCTGGCCACACCGTTTGTCTCAGAGGATACATACTGCATTGTCAATTTACAGCATCATTTCAAATAAGTAGCATGTACGGGAAATTGAAACGGGGTTATCTCGGGTACTGAGAGCACCATACTAGTATTATCTTGACGTAATCCCGCCATTGCGTCTGTGGCCCGAGGGATTTGAAGGAGCCCATTCTGTTCTGCATAGTTTTGTATACCATGACGTCTTCGATGCGCCATACTCAGTATGTGTGTGTATATGCACGTATAGCGGGCTATGCCAGTCAGTTCCCAAACCAATGATGATGAGCTCACTGTTCTGTACTTTGCACGACGTGGCGTTGTCATTGATAAATGGAAGGGTGACTGGAACTGGCGAGCCATGAGCGTGATGTGGCGTAGTCTAATGCAGACGTTGAGAACTCTTATGGTGTGCAGCCCTGCTTGTTTTTATTGATATGTGCGTGCATATTTACGTATATATTTATCAACACATGTGACGTCATGTCTCCATTACAAAATATTGCTAGTATATAGGAATTGAACAACAGTTTTAGCTAACCATGTTCTCAAGAATAGTGTAATGATAGCATGGTTCATGCAATGAACTTACACGTGTATAGTAGGGGGATCCGAGATTTTGACTTAACAATCAATTTTAGCAACAATTGTTCTTTGAAACCAGACCCTGGACTAACCAGATTCTCATAGTGAACGTCATGTAATTGACTTACACTTGTAGCGGGTCACTAAAATTGTATTTACAATCAGCTATAAGTGTTCCGAGCAACACGGTCCTAGTACATAGTGGAGGACAGCTATCACGTGTCCAGTCTACATGTAGACATTCAAATGTAAGCTGTCCAGAGTTAGCCAAGCGTCTGCTGACGTCAATGGTTAGATGTCAATCTATCCACGAGGATTTACCTGCTTCGATTGTCATCTCGACATCCTGAGTCGTGCCACTTGGTATTGGTAGATGATAAATAAGAAAAGGTAATTACTGCTATTATTTACCTGTACTTCCTAGCACGCCGACATCACTACCACCGGACAGTGTACAGAAGTAAAACAACTTGATATGAAAGGAAGAGCTTGAATCGATATAACCGATATATCGATATTATCGGGAAGCGGCAGCTGACCATACGATATCGCTTAATTGGAGACCACCATTCTCGTTTTGTTTGGAATTAAAGCGTAATTATAGACATTTATACATCCTCGCGCAAAATGAACATGCATAAACATGCCATATTCATGGTAAATTAGTTTTATATTTATTCGATACAAGTATAACGGGTACCTCGCGCCAGCAAGACTATGTCACTACGGTAACTTGATTCGCGGAGTGATTATCGATTTTCAAATTAGTAGACATTGTAGGGATGTTTATGCTCCACACAGTCAGCCGAGGCGCGTTTGCTTCAAATATCAAAGGGAGGTTTTATTAACCCGTTTGTTGCAAGTTTTATGTTCTGGTGCTAATCGACGCGACGTTCGATATAACCTTTATTGGATAAAAATATCTGTCCGTGTTTGACACAATACCTCTGCCCATGAAACCAGAAACCATCTAAGATAATCCCATACAACAAATTAGGATAATGGCATAAGTACACTTATTATTGAAAACTCACCTAGGCGTGAATTATATAGAAATAAATATACCGAGACATGGGTGTACACTGTATATAGTTCTATAAAGACGTTTATATTACGATTTGATTATTCTTCAGTGTACGATCAGGGTCCACGTATACTGAGACACTGAGAGAGCGGTGCAACTGTTTCATACTCTCAAACAGAGTAGAAACCATATGCATGTACTTAATAAATATGGTATAGCACATTACATTGTCTAGCGTACTATAGTAGGCTACTTATAGCAGACCGGACCAGATATATAGATAGTGTTTCATGTAGCTCACTTAACTACTACGCGACCATAGCGCCACTGTAGTGATCTCTTATACAGAGTATTATGTTCTAATATAGTGTATAGCAGAGCTTCACGCAATAATACACTGGTCTCTAAAGTAGGGTATATACTAATGTGATGGTCATCAGTCGCATACATGCTCTATTGCTCTAAGGCCAAAATACCACACAAATAACCCCGACAAATAACTCTTAAAATTACGTACTTTTCACAATTATTACGTTATTAATATTGAATCAAAATCGATTTCTTTTATCTCAAATAATCAGGAAATACAATGCGATAAATTATTTACAACGAAATCTTGTTATCATCAACTCTTTGCTCACCAATGTTTGCACCTTGACAACAGAACATGTGGTGATGAAGTGGTATCATTTCTAAAATTGGATTTTTGGACGGATTGATACTATAATAGTAGGAACAAGCGAGCAGAGTGACTTGGTGCTAGGTGGTCTAGGAATTTAAATGGGTATTTATGGATTGGTTATTTTCTCCTGTATCCACCTGCAAGCTCTTCTGAATGCCATGTCATCTTCCGCATGGCGCAACTATCGGATGCAGAACATGGAAATAAATTAGCTTATTATTTCTCCCAAATATAACAAAATACCCAGAGCTGGGTGTACCGAGACCTTGGAACTCGATATTCAAACTTAGCACACCGAACCACGATTACATCCGGGAACTTGATATGGCTCTGGTATCGGCAGATCCCTAGGTGCCCAGCGTATCGGTTACCATGACAACAAACTACATGTTTTATGAATTACTCTCGTGATTGCGCCGCGGTTGTCTTATACGTCTACATCCGGGCAACGCGGGGCCAGAAGCACTCGTGAAGCAGCGCAGCCGTCAGGTAGGAAGAGCTGTTCAAACACCGCCCATCTTTATGGCTTGTTAATATTTAGACTTCCTATCACTATGCCAACTGGCAAATATTATGGAAGGAAATGCTATACAGGACGGCGGAATACTAAGTGATTGATGAGCGCAATAAACGTGGAGGTTATTACAGCGTGATTTATCCCATGTTCTGTGGCCATCATTTCACCAACTTCCCTTGGGAAGCTTTAACAAAGTACACCACACGATTCAATCCACACGACCACCGTCCGGTCTTTGATCGGGTGTTCATGCCACCACCGGTCTCTTAACTGACACTTTACTACAAATTCGTCAACGTGAAATCCGTACTTTATTATCTTATATTGTAAAATACATACTAGTATTTCAACGTGTAACTTCGTTCCGGTAAAAGGGATGGACATGCTTCGAACCTTCCATAAATAATTCATCCTAATGTTTGCAGTGAGTTATATAGCGACAAGGACAGCCAGCTCGTCTCCCGTTGCGATCGGTTTTTGGAAAACGCATATTTTATGTATCCCCTATTATGGAAATTGTCGACGCAGGGACTGTTTGCGTTGCTAACGGCGGGAGTTCCACGATTACCGGTGGTTGTTGGATGAACACTCAGGAAACGACAGACGGTTAAATATTTCATGGGACAAGCTGCTATAACAAACTGCACGCACTGCACGCACGTGGCGTTTATCTCAACGTCTCCCTCGACATATGTTTCTACAAAAACCCAGCAAATGCGTTTTCGTTTTCTTCAAACCGTCGTTACCGCGGTGATGAAGCGGCGTTAACGTCCTCACGTCCGCAGGAGAGCGAATGATCGCCGCGCCAACAAAAGATCCTATCCAAATTTGTCGTTGCGAATTTCGCTTTCGATGTGCAAGCATATAGATAAATGATAAGGTTCTATCTCAGAATGTATATCTCCGGTTTTGTACCCGCGAAATTCGCCTCTGGTGTGCTGGCACATTTATGTGGCACGTTCGATTCAAAATCCAGACAAACAATGATATCATATACTAGCCAACACATCAGATGTATTTTCTTCTTGAAGATGTTTAATTATTCATTGAATACTAGTATTTAGTTACCAATGCTCGCAGTATTAGGCCCTATTAGTTTTTAATAAATCTCGATTTGTATTATTAATTAAAATCTTATTTTCCAATTAGATTTTTGGATTGAAGAAATGCGATTTGGATTTCTTCAAAAGAAAAACTTCCGATTAAAAAAATACATATAGTACATTACTCATAAGTCATGGAAAATCATATATACTCAATTATCTGAACGTAATGTTCTAGCAATAGCTATTAAAACACCTGTACTATGCGTCAGTTAATTTGGAGAACGAAAGAAATAACAGTGCTAAATTTACATATATATATGTGTGTGTGTGTGTGTGTGTGTGTGTGTGTGTGTGTGTGTGTGTGTGTGTGTGCGCGCGCGCACATGTGCGTATAATTTTGCTCTGATTTACTTATTATGCCAGTAAATAGTAAATTGTACCAATCAACCATGCATCTACGATTTCATTAACCCTTTGCATACTTAGCACAGCGTATAGAACAATTATGTTGATCATTGCTTTAGGAATGTGGTTAAAGAACTTCAGTCAACTTAACTCCGGTCCTATCCATAACTGCCAAGGATCATAATTGCCAACTATATAACTGTATGGAATGTGCAACACTGTATATATCAGCGTTTAGCAGGAACATTACTTGTGGTGCCACATAGTCAGCAATATTTGACGTGTCTATGCTAAACTATCGCAATCAATTATACGTACAATGAAGTGTTGACTTGGATTTGAGTGGGAATTGACGCGGGTCGTGTGCTGGTGCCATGTGTGTTTGTGTTACGTGTTTTCGTGTTACGTGTGTTTGTGCTACGTGTGTTTGTGTTACGTGTGTTCGCGTTCCGTGTAGTTTTGTAGGGCCCGTTTTGTATTGCGCAACTGTTGTCTGGGTACCAATATTGAATTTTCGTCTAAACAAACATTTATGCTCGAGAGATGGATGCATTCAGGTTAATCTGTTGCCTCATATTGTGATTAATGTGTCGCATGTACACATACTGCGCATGCATATATATTTTTTCGTTACAGAATGTAATTTTAAATTACTAATAAAGTATATATTTTCATACCCAGGGATGTCGTAAATTATCGAATACGTATAAATAAGCACAGAAATACTCATTTTAATTCATCTGTAAATAAAAATAATGTTCATTGTTATTCCTCTGTACCATGCATTACGCAATGGATGCAAGTTAGCAGCACTAAGTAGTCATGAATTTGCATACTTAATTATATTAATTATGTTCTTTTATTTAAATCTCACATTTACACAATGTAAATACCAGTATTTTCAAGTCGTACATACTTCAGTAAGAAAAGAAAATACAGGTCAATTCTTTAAATGTCATACCGTTATCGGAGCATAAATGCATGCTCATTATTCGCTATTACAGAAGCATGGTTTTGTAATAAAACCAAATTGATAATACTAATAATACTAATAATAATACTAATAGTTAATAATACTGCTAATAATAATATAAATAATAAACAGTGTTCTTGCATCGTGTAAGATGTTTTAATATTCTGAATCGCTATTAATTCAAACTAGAGAATTGTAATAGAGTATCCATTCAAGAAGCTCTTTTACCAAGAGACTATTATCGCTCTCTTTGCCGATTAGATTAGATTAGATTTGATTAGATAGCTTAACACACTGCAAAGAGAGCGCTATGGTCTCTTATCGGATAGGACAGCTTTGTAAAGGGATTCGAACCACAGTTGCCTGCGGTTGTGAGTCAAACACTCTACCGACTTGGTATCTACCGAGTATATATAGCCAATGTATAACATGACAGGTCCAGGGAGTACAAATTCAGGGCCCAAATTCACGCTCAACTCAAGGTTTTGTTTGCAAATCCCTCTATATAAACATTTGGGTTTGAGTTTGTAATCGTACTCAAAATGTTTCTCAATCTCGGCACGAGAAAGAGCGATTTGTTTCATTCACGGCAACATCTATGACGTCGACACAGGCCTATATACAAACGTTAACGCCGACCAGAAAGCGCTCATGGCTACCAAGACATTTACATTATCTAGAAGGATTAGTGTAGCCATTAACACCCTGACCCTCCAAATCCTTTATAAGTGATGGCAAAATTCGAGACCAAAGGTCGATAGCAATACATAGAAGATGTATAGTTTGCGTTGTTCACGTGAATTGAGCGATATTTTGGTAATGGATGTTACACTGGTAGTACTAAAGCAGGGGTTAGAAACTGTCTTAATAAATACATTTATATAAAACCAAATAACTATAATTAATTATGTATTTCACACCCGTATGTTAGACGAATGGATGTTCCATACACGTATGTTAGATGAATATGTATCTAGTTTGCCCTTTGAAAGGTTGCACCGCATCACATGAGCATATTTTACATTAGAATTGCACTAACAAATATTATTAATGTGTTGTCACTGTTGTGATTGGATTTAAGCATTTTATGCATAATAAAAAGGATTACTCGTGTAAGTGTTGTGATAACTGTTAACCGGATCCGTAATGGCAAAGTAAACGTTTGTAAGGACACTATACGGAATTATGTATATGTTGATGCTGATGTAGTAGTAGTAGTAGTAGTAGTAGTAATGGTATGAGTAGTAGTAGTAGTAGTAGTAGTAGCAGTAGTAGTAGTAGTAGTAGTAGTAGGACATAGTAGTAGTAGTAGTAGTAGTAGTAGTAGTAGTAGTAGTAGTAGTGGTAGTAGAAGTAGTAGTAGTAGTGGTAGTAGAATAGAAAGTGAATGCATTTTATATATGCGTTTCTAATTGAGGGTTTTCAGTTGATTGCAATAGTTTTTAAACGGTAATCGACCCCAAACGGAATACAAAATATTACGAAAGCTTTTTGTTAGCTATAAAGAGTCCGACACTGGTACTGGTTGGTTGCCAATACAAACAGAAGCGTTTCCTGGCCACGATATATTCTTCCAATCACTAGTCATGTTTCACATTGATCCGTGGTAACTTCCGGTCGGTTCCTGGTGAGTGATTGGTTCCTTTCCTGTTTAATGGCAATATCGAGATCATTTTGCATTATCAAAGTGGCCATTGTCGCAACTGCGAGCCGTTAGCTTAGTCATGCTGCTGGTTTACGACGTCGAATTCTTGTCATCCGATCCACGCGCCTTGCAGGAATACATGCAGCGAACATGCGTACATCAAAATCCTTATCACACACGATCCTGCCGCCAATGAAGCAAAACATAGTACCTGTCTGCACATACGCCAAACAAACAGATGAGATGAGTTTACGCTACCCGGTGTATAGTATAACATCGATTGAGCAATCGTAGAGCGATATTTATACGCAATGAATAATACATCAACTTTCTAAGCTGGGACGCAGGCAGCTGAGCTGATATATAGATGAGAATTAATTGGCTTTCCAGTCGTAGTTTATACACCACTGTAATAAATCATTTTCGAGAAATAACTTTACAGATTCCCATAGAATTTCAGCATTCACGAAAATATTAGTTAGAGGCTTCGTGGCTATTGTACATACTAGTAGTCAAAGCGACATTTAGGTCGCATTGGATGATGGCAAAAATACAAGTTCTAGACGGTCCTTAACTAATGCCTACTATCCTCGAAACTTGGATCAAATGGATGTAAAGTAGACATAATGGTCCGTGTTCCGGGGATGTATCTAGGCAAACAAATGCTATTGAAACATATAATAGCATACATATACTGAGTGAGACAATTATGATTTACATATGGAATAAACACAACTTCCAGAAAGGTATCGGTTACCACGATCAATTGGTGAAATCGATTTGACAACTTGGCATGTTTAGCTCGTCAGTGCGCATGACGGGGATTGCTTGATATCTGACTAAAGCCTATACTACTCAACGAAGCAAGATTTCATATGGCAATACAATCACAGAGGATAAATGTAACGCAGATATTGTAATTCATGAATCATTACCCCCAAACAAGATAAGTCTCCCTCTAAGGAGAATGCCCTCTGAGATAAGAGTTGTCAGAGATATTAATAGTCTTCTGACGAAATTCTGACAATATGGAATCATATTTGCAATTTGATACTGTGTGGAATGTCTAACTACACGACATAAGTCATTCCATGAAACTAGCTGAGATAGAAAGTCATTTGTATTTTACAAACAACAGAATTTGAAATAAATGTAATTACCACTTGATTATTGATATATAATATTAATAATAGCTAAACGTATAATAGTCGTATTCTACCTGGAAGTATGTACATTTGATTTCTTTACACAAGTATATTGGGCTACAAGCTACATTTGCCGCAGGTCCCAGTGGTTTTCAATATTGTCATACTATTTGATAGTTTTGTAAAAATGTAAAAGAAATATCGCGAGATAAAATTTAATACAAATATAAAATAGGCTTACAATGTGAAAATATTTAAGACCAGTTGGACCATACATAACCATTGCCAGTATTAACCAAGCTGAGAATCTTGTTTCTAAGCCTTAATAGCGTTTTATAATATCCAAAATGGCTGCCAAAACAATGCATGGAAATGTCATATTTTACAGACTGTGACTTTCAGAAGTTAAGGAGGCTAGTTTAGACCAAATATTACAACTCAACGATTTTCCTGAAATGTTAGTATGTATTGCGTTGTTCAAATACGAATCCAATGATATAAAAAAAATATCATAGGGTCAGCAGGCATATAAGGTTACATCTGAATGAAGACACATACCATCGGGGCGAATTTTAACCATTTTAGTACAATAAATTTAAGTCATACTTTCTTACTTTATGTACCATACCGGCTAGAATTATCACTTTTACTACAGCATTTTGACTTATTTCTGTGATGTGATAATAGATATCACTAACTATCCATAAACGTTATCAAAATATTTAATATTATTAACATTACCAGTGCAATAATAAAATGGCGATTTGCGCATGATTTGGGTGAGGGGATATAGCGGATCTGGCCCATTGTAATATAGTTATTATCAGTATTATTGTTTTTTTATTATTACCATAATCTTCATCATCATCATTATCATCATCATCATCATCATCAGTCAAGCATCATCATGTACCTGAGAATGTTAGCTATTCCAATAGTAATTAACTTCTGAAAGCCGTAGTCTGTAAACCGGTTTACTCCCACTTTCTCGACCAAAGGTGTGAAAGAGGTAAAAAGCAGTCATGCGTAGATTGGGAAAGTGGGAATGTGCCCGCCTAAACTTGTTCGGATTAATCTGATCAATTAAG
>JAUTBR010173759.1:0-10092 GCA_032361205.1 Pseudorimula midatlantica | reverse complement strand
CATGATTGCAAAATAACAAACTTCTGAGTTAATTCTCTAATATTTATCAATAATAGTACTAAACCATTCCAAAGACGTATTTTCTGATATTTTCAACAGAATTTTCTCTACAGTAGAGATTGTGTTATCCTTGGTTTGTCATCATCATCACCAATCAATCATCAACATCATCGTCGTCATCACGAGATGGCCACGCTAGTGAAGGCTTTCAAGAACGGCCTGTGACTCACCTAGTGAAAAGGCTCATGAAGGTGTGTATGGCCTGTTCTGTGAAGGGAACTCCCATCTGAACCCTCAGACCTTTGAACAGTGCCAGGAAGAAGCTCATGATGTCTTCAACAACATCTGTAACAGAGGGGAACAAGAACGTAAACTCATGTCTTCAGCAACAACTCATGTCATCAGTATTGCTACAACAGATAAAGTACCCTAGCGTGTGTGATGTATGTACATCAGGGCTATGGACTAACATATCGTCGACTTACAGGGGCAAGTTAAATTGTACTGCGGGCAACCTACTTTTTATCATTTAGCACCTTTGGTGTCATTGCAACTTGCCCTGACTAGCTCTGTGGGCAAGTAACTCAAAATGTCAGTCTGGACTGGAGTCTGGAGCCCTGGAGCCCTGATACATAGAAAGGGTCTAGTGCTGCTACTGAACAATCAAATATTACATGAGTGAGTGAATATGGAGTTTATCGTTGCTGCGGGAATCTTTCACGCATTTGCCACGACAAATATTACGTATAATCAACTACATATTTTGTTTATACCTATGGGGTTGAATATATTTTACATATTTGGTAATTTATTTCACATATTTATTCAGTTAATTTTACATTCTTGGGTTGTACACTACCTGTTTGATGTATGTACATTGGGAAGATGTTGAGAGCGATCTGAATGCAGTCTTGTAACGACTGGTAGCAGATCTGCTTGGACTTGACGACTTCCCCGGTGATCGACTCAATCCAGTCCTGCAGAAACTGCAGGGTTTTCCTGATCACAGGTTTTACTGCAACACAACAGGTGTGTGTGTGTGTAACATAAACATGAATGAGTTATACACAATGTAATCGTAGTATACAATTTAATTTCCATATAGACCCACCAAATAGAAATTAACTTAAAAGTTGGAAGCGAGTGAACTATTGGTTTACACTAGCAGAAATCTTTCACCCATACATGACCCCAACAAATTAGAAATAATGCTGTGGCTATTTACGATGGGGAAAAACCCCACAGAATTCGGGTTTTATCACCGAGATTCTTAAAGACATACTGGTAGCCATTGCGGACTCCCCAAGGAGCACAGAGTGCGATTGATTCAGCTGTGATATAATTAGTCGAGTACTATATGAACAAGTCTACAACACACGATCTCAGCTTTACAAGCCTACACCAGGACAACTCTTGACAGGCCGGATGCCGTACCTTGTATCTGCAGAGTCTTATCGTTGGCGAGGTGAGACATGGACTTGAGCTGTAGGAATGGCGCGGTGATGGACTGGACAAATGTTTGGTGGTGAGTGGCTCGGTTGGACCAGTCCTGCTCACTGTCGGCCACACCCGGCCACGGCAACAGCAGGTACAGCGATAGCGAGCGGTACACAAGCATCTGGACCTGAAAGTGCACCACACCGTGATGAAATCTATACCTTGTGCTTTACAAATGATTTCACTGCAGGAGAATGCTCAATCATTTTCAACACTGTGACATTAATTTCTCCATTTAAATCATATGGTACCCTAAAGGCAAGATCTATTCCCCAGATCCAGACTTGCGGTCCATTCATCGGACCCAGACCCAATTCCCAGCAATCTGATTGGCTCATTGGACTCAAAATATGAATAAAACATTAATAACGTAATCATTTCGGCCAATCAAATTGCTGGGAATTACTTCTAGGTCAGGGGAATAGACCGCTAACTGATTCCGGTTCAGAGTCCAGATCCGGGGAATACACCCCACCCCCTAAAGAAGGCAATTGAAAAACTAACACTGGAGATGTTTTCCAGGAAGCTTGTTTTTCCACTAAGGCCATAGTGCTCTCGTACCTATCTATCTATCTAACTCAGTGATCACTACGACAGTCTACATCTTCATGAAAGGCTGGCCGTACCTGTAGACATAGATACTAGAGAGTAGAGATAGGACATTACCTCGTGTTTGAGAGCGTGACACTGGCCCTGGCTGACGGCGTTGTACACAGACTGCAGACTGGGAATCTGGATGAGGAACGCCGGGCGGACAGTCGTGGTTATAGACAACAGGAGATGAGCTGCAGAATGTGTCACCCTTTCCGGAACCTGAAACATTAACATCAACAATTAACTTAACCTGATGACCAACACTGAAATTAATTACATAATTATAATTTAAGCTAACATACTAGTATTAGTCTAATGATAAATTATGAATTACAAATGTTATTTCACATTTCTCAACAAAGAAATCGCAAAATAATTACCTCTTTGTGGATGAGAGGTCCAATAGCATCAACAAGTTTGACAATAAGACCATAAAACTTTTCTTTTTCTTGATTGGTTCTCTGTGATTCGCCATATAAGCGAGCCAACCAATGAGAGAAAGCCTTGATAGCTGCCATAGCTTGAGCATGTCTGCAACACGGAAATGTAGCCCTAGGTGAACTTAAACATTTTGGAAGTTTCAAATTCCTATTTACGAACAAAATGCATTGCAGTGATTGTAAGGCAATGTGTTTACAGTGGAGGATAACCAACAACAGCTGTATCCATGTCTAATGCATGTGAATAAAGATAACATTACAGCACTTACACTTGTATAAAATCTGGGTGTAGAACTGTCTGGGCTGCGGACGTAACCTCGTACAGTTTGTTCTTGCTACTATATGTTACTATGTCTGCTAATCTGAAAAATAGAACATAGCTTCAATATACGGTAGCATCCTGATTTCCTATCATGAAGGCTTGGCATTAAATAACCATTAAGATAATATATTTTGCATTATAAGGTACATATATTGCAAAGTCAACACGGACTAATTACGTAAAGACATTTTATTGAAAGAAAATATGTGATAATGTTGTCAGATAAATTACAAATGAATGTTGACAAACACTCCTTACTTTGCCACTAGAATCTGAGCAATGGCGTATCTCTCTGCAAACTTTCCGCCGATGAAATGATCGGCCAGTCTGCCAAGGGCCTGTAGTAGGGAGGACAGATCCCTGAGCGTGCAGTGCAGTCTCCGACACTCGTTCTCAGCCGTGATGTTGAGTCGTCTCCCCTGCATGCCATTTGACACGAAAGTCTCCAGTCCCATGTAAACACCACTGTATTCCTTGAATGGCTCCCACTGGAAGGCAAGGCAATATTTCAGAGACACTCTCACAAGAAAACACCAGAACAATCTTTGAATGGCTCCTATTCTGGTTACTAAAAACAAGAGAACCAAAAGTTCTAATTCACGTTGGTCCAACGCAAGTCTTGAGTCAGTTCTCTTGTACTGAAGGCTGCCTTATACTAATTGAAATTATATACAAATGTTTACCAATCTAAAACATTTTGTTACATATTGAATAGTTAGTTCAGCTGACACACTCTGAGAAGAATGCTAGAATCCACGTATTCAGTTTGAGCCAATGGCACCTATGATAAAACATGAGTTATGCCCTTTGAGCACATCAGCTCATACAAACTATCATTTTCTAATTAATAATTAATATGTATTGTCATTATTTTAACAATTATAGAAAGCACATTATTTCTCCCTGCACTCACTATTAGTTGGAAAGTTTCGGCTGTCAATAGTTCAGCGACTTTGGCGATGACCTCCAAACACTGACATAGAAAGTGCTGCCATTCTGTTTCAGACTGCAATGAAGAAAACATGACACGTGTCAGTTACATCGCTAGAAAGTACTCACAAATGCCATATATAGCTGTGAATATACATCAAACCTTATTCTAGAAACCTGGAAGATTTGCCATCAGAACGATTTTCTCACAAAACATTATCATTTGGTATATCGAGAGTTCACTGAAGATGAAATACGGCACAGTGGCTTATGCTCAACAGAGCTGTGACCGTAAACATCGTCATTGCTAACTTCCAGTGATGCTTACGTCATCGTCCAGCATTTCATCGTCCAGCTCCTCTAACTGAGACTGGTTGTAGCGGAACTGAATCTTCTGCAGGATGTGAGACACCAGCGACGTCAAGGCTTCCTGGTATCTGTAGTACACACAACAGGAAATAGTGTTAAATTTCTGGGTTTTTTTTAATTGGGGCTTAGTCAATTTTGTTCAACTGTATCATGATTTGTTACAACAATACTAGGACTACTTGGATAGCCAAATATGGCTTTTTTATGGTTTTTAGCATAGAATAACAATCAAGACTTGTATTCATATAGTAGATCATCAGTTTTTGGTGGTCAAAAGCTGCAAGACCTGTAGCAGGGAATATTGCAGTAAACCTACACTGTTTGGTACCAATGAACCAAGGCTGATTTCCTTTCTATATTTTATAACCAATGCTGTACAGCACTGTGATGGTGCAGACATTGCATAACATGACGACAACATCAGAAAGGTTAACAGGTGTAGACATCGATGCCAGGTCACCCGGGAGGATACAAACTCATGGCATTTGATTCTACAATCTGACGATCTTCCTTTGCTACCACCCAACCACTTTGTGATTGTCAACAAAGTTCTCAGTTATTTATTACTGTATTACTACATCGAGGAGACTCCATACATTACCTGCTAACAATGTTCTGAGTGTCAGCGGATCTCTCCTGCAGCTTTCCATGCAAATAATCTAAGAAAGTGTTCCATATATCCAGACAGTTGAAAAATCCCTCATTTCCTGGCTGTAAAAAAAAATTATAGAGAAAACTACCTTTATTCAGAAGCTAGATGTGTAGAATGTGAAGCAAAACAATGTACTTTTAGTAATATTTACCAAGGTAAAGATCTAGACGATAAATCAATATAACATTATTATCAATACTGCAAGATAACGCATAGGGAGGTCAGCTTTAGGAAACACACCTGTCTAAACGTGTACTTGAAGAGAAGAGCAAGGAATTCGAGAACTGGAAACTGGGGGCTGCCTTCAAACCGACGTAAGTGTATACTGACAAATAGTCGTAGGAAGTCTGTAAACTTTTCAACATAACTGGAAGAAAATAAAGGTCTTATGAAGAAAGAACAACATGAACACAGATAACATTAAAACATCACCATTAAACTATAACAATAATAATAATAATAATAACTAATATACATGCAATAATTGCCAGGATACTGGCGGGGGTGTGTTCAGGCTGCACTACTTTTCATTACCGGTACATAGTACGTTGTAGTGCTACAGAACTGTTCAGTCAGCATATGTAGTACTATGTGATTGTAGTACCACTGTTCACCACTGGTTTGGACCTGTAGTGTTTTGTAGGAAAACACAAAGTACAAAGCAAATGGACTAGACACCAGTGTTTCAGATGGCCAACAAGATGTTCAGGACAATATCCTAACAGGTTTTTAAAATCTCGGACATTTGTGGAAATAATCGGGCATGGTCTCTGACAAATTCGAACATTTGCGAAGATTATCGGGCATTGTCCGATGACCGACATCCATCTGAAACACTGAGACACATAGGCAAACCAATGTCCTTCTATTTTCCTACGAACCTGTTGAGCCAGCCACTACTTGGTCAAAAAGTAGCATAGTGTAGTGAAATGTAGCGCGACTGAACGCACCCCAGATAAACACTCATTTCGAAAAGAGGAAACTGGTAATACTACAAATTTAATGGACACATCAAATATACATATTTCTAATGTAATGAGGACACTTCTAGTCTTACCAGTCATCCAGCTCAGCCAGTCTGTTCCCGGCGGCGTTGGTGATGCTCTCCTTGGTCATCTTCTGCAATAGGTGGAACGTCTGCTGGAACATCTGCAGCAGGAAGTCCTCGAACTCCTGGGGCACGCAGTTCTTGGCCAGCAGCTCGTTGATGCAGTTCATGGCCAGGACGCCCAGACCGTGGGTGCAGTTGGAGAAGGAGGTGTTGGGACTGGAGGCACGGGCGTTCTGGATCTCACAGCCAAAACCTGCACAACATAACACAACATGGAGTCACAGCCTGAAGTACATTATAACTGAAATTATAAGCTCTACTGGGTTGTAAAAGCTGCAGCTGAAGAGAGCAGCACTATTACCTGCATAGTGGAAGATGGTGGACAACAGGGTGGGTGTGATGGTGGCAGACAGCGGGATCCAGCTGAAGTAGTGGGCGAGACACGACAGCGACGCTGAACACAGCTGCTGCGACTCGTCATCTAGCGGGGGCAGAGCCTCCATCCGGGAACCTCGCATCGGGGACTCGAACATGCTGCTCAGCAATGTGTCTGTGGTGGAGAGAAAAAAAAAGATTGTAGGCATACAAAATCAACATTACTGTGGCCAAGTTACGTAATGTTTCTTTTGTCCCTTCGTCCACAGATTCATTACTGTTAAATGTAGGTCATCATCCTGTGCATTCAGAAGTCATCGGCAGGGTTATTTCCCTTGGTGCTTCATTTGATTATTGTTGGTCGAATATTTGCAATTTTGACTGAGAGTAGAACAGGGATGATGAAATACAGGCATTCCCTATCATTTACATTTAAGTGAAAAAGAAAACCTGACATACTGAAACTATTCATATTCTCAAATTATTTTACATTTAATGCAATGGCAAAATTCAGCACTGCACATGCCATGACAATTACGTTAAATCCTATCAGTTAATATTAACAGACATACCTGATCGTATAGGTGAGGATGAGAATAGCATGAGAGTGGATTTCCTTGTGGTGGCAGCCTCGCCCTGAGTGGGAGACGGAGGTGGGGTAGCTGCCACCAGGTGGCGATGCTTCTCCAACACAGACTCAAGGAGATCTGAAATTAACAACACAAAATCACCTCTCTGAAACAAGGGAACATCCAAAGGTGGCTATGGAGACGGGGCAGGCAGTGGAGAGTACATGAGGTGGTGTGTTACAATATGGGGGCGACCATTAACTGTCGAGGACATGAGGTGGTGTGTTACAATATGGGGGCGACCATTAACTGTCGAGGACATGAGGTGGTGTGTTACAATATGGGGGCGACCATTAACTGTCGAGGACATGAGGTGGTGTGTTACAATATGGGGTCGACCATTAACTGTTGAGGGCACGAGGTGGGTGTTACAATGAGGGCGACCACTAACTGTTGAGGACACTGAGGACGCTGGGGACCTGCACAAGCAGCAAACGATGCAGCTCCTCCTTCCTGGCCATACTGAGGTCCTCACGGGGTGCCGCCAGCTCCTCAGACGCCGTCTGCAGCAGGATCACGCCCAGCAGACATGTGTCAGAAGACTGGGCCAGCTGAAAGACAGGATGTCAGGGTTGCATGATCACTTTGCCTTCAGGCTCATTATCAGATTGTGTATGTCCATAACATTCAAATCCCATGCTCAATTGCAGGGTTAGAAGTTCCCACTCGCCCGGCGACGTTTTTTTGTCAGGGGCAAGTATCTTTTCAGAGAAATCACCCCTCAAATTTGCAAATTTGACTTACTCGCCCGTTGGCGTGTTCATAGTTGTACATTTTTGCACTAACTTCTAGCCCTGCAATAGCATCCTCAATGCTTACATATTATTACCATGATCAATGGATCAGTATGTACTCACTCTCTCTCTCTGAACTCCCTGGGGAGTATACTACCAAATAATATCAATATATGTCTTTCCGGTCAGTCTCCTACCTGTAAAATACTTGGGAAGAAATCTGGATAGAAGTGCGGCCAGTCAATCCTGCCAATGTCGACCACGAGCTTGACGATCTTGTTGCGGATGTACGTGGAGACCATGTTGTGGTGGACTAGCAGAAATTGGTTGAGAGTGTTCCGGATCTTCAGCTTGTCCTGGCTGTCAAAGCCCAGCCACTGCTTGTTGATCACAGTCTGCAGCATTCCAGTGGCACATCAACAGGTAATACTTAATACTAATAGTGCCACATCAACAGGTAATACTTAATACTAATAGTAACACCATCAACAGGTGATACTTAATACTAATAGTAACACCATCATCAGTAATGGTTTTAGTCATGCTACATACTGCAGGGTTATATCATTGGGGAATCACATAAGATAAATCATATATGTTGTACACATGGTATTAATGAGATAGGTTATGGCAATATGACATTTGGAACACAATTATATTTAATCAGTTAATGGGGTTCTGCAGCATTCCCACTCGCCCTGCGACCCAAACCATGTCTCATAATGGTAGCGGTATCCTACAGACATGTAGAAATTTTAGGTGTATTATTTACATCATTATTAGGGTACATTTAAGTACATTTAGTACACATTTCAAAGTTTAGTTCCATCCCTCGTAATGATAATTACGTCACGTAGAACAAAGCTAATTTTGTATGAAGATAACAATATGCAGAGAGTACAAACCTCAAGGACATTGAGACAATACATCATGACATACTCATTGCCAGTGTGACTGATGAAGAACAGACAGTGTCTCCATGAATCCTTGGTTTGACCGAAGTTATTCAGCAAACCCTCTGAAATAAAGTAAGACAAATTTAAACAAACAAGGTAATGTATTGAAGATAATTAGTACACTCGGTTAATAATCTCTTTATCATCTAATGGCAAGCTTAAATACCTCTCTACAAGGAGAAAACAACAGTGGGTGATTGAAGTTATGCATAGGAATACATATAGTCCATGAGACAGGAGGGTCTACCGTGTACCCCCACCCCCACCCACCCCCCACCCCACTCTCCAAGAGTGGTATCATTTTGTTCAGGGAACCCCTCTCATTGATAATTCGCATGTTAACAATGGCGGCCATTTTGAAAATCAAAAAGGCTGCATGCATTGTTTGAGTCATATGATGTATAACTATTCCTAATGAATTGTTTGACTATAAAAACACGGTTCTAAACTCATTATTAAGCTTCCAGGAGTCATTTAAGCTAAAATGTGAATAAATTGATTTTGGATGGCGGCCATTGAAAAACGGCGGAAATGCCCAGTGCAACCCAACTTATTTCTTGTTAACATGTAAATTATGAATTATGTTGGTCCTCTGAACATAATGATACCACTCTTGGATGTTCTGGGGAAGTTCTGTGGTGGGCCTTAAATCTACCCTACCGGGTATATGCTAATATATGACGAAAAACGAAAGACCCTCCTGGCTCATGGATTAATACAGATCAGTAATTTCACTTATACTGTATCATGAACTGTGCAAAATGACAAACGTTACCAATTTCTCGCTTGCGATCATTGCTGGTTCTGACATCGAAGAACTCGGTCATCAAGACTTCCAGAGATCCCAGGGACTCGGCTGTTGATGCCTGCAAGGAAAATGTAACATGTTTACAACAACAAAAAACATAATTATATTTGGTATTGTCAGTAATTGATTCAACAATATTTCAGTCAGACAGTGATGTGACAAGCAATTCACAGCAAACCAATATACAGCAATAGGTACAAATATCATTACTCTAGCCCCAAGATTATCCTCCAAGTTTTTTTTACTGATTTAACAAATCCACATTTAATAATTTAAGCTTGCGCGTGACATTTTACTAAAAAAGCTTCGTAATGTCATGGCCTGATGAGCCTTGTTTGATGTACATTGCCATAAACCAGGGATGACAACAGTACATAGGCCTACACTGCTACAGTCTTTTAATTGAAATTGTAACTGTTTTTGACAAGAATACAGTTAGATGGTTTAGTTAATGTTTGACAGCAGGTAAATGCTTACACATACCATATTAAACAGATTTAGCACTCAGGGAAAGTCTCTGGCCTTTATATTTACGAGCAACAAGTTTTGCAATCATACCGGGTATGCATATTCCTTATATCTATATCAGTGCTCCAGATCATTTTTTGATCCGAGGAGTACAGTACTCTTCATATTTGAACAGAGGAGTACTGGCATGTTTCGAGTCGTCTGAATGAGTACAACATAAACCTTAACCTCTATCAGTTATCTATAGCACACATCTGGGGAGAAAAG
>JAUTBR010173536.1:0-13814 GCA_032361205.1 Pseudorimula midatlantica | reverse complement strand
GAGTGGATGTAATGTAGTAGAGTGGATGTAATACAGTGACCAGTAGACTGCTGACAACCAGGTAGAATACTTTCCCAACAAACGCTCATCAACATTTTGTTAGATCTGCATTTTCTATGAGCAGTGTATCTAGTGACAATAATTATTAAGAGATGTCTGTGGGTCTTGTCATAGTCAGCAGGTGATTATGAATGTCTGAACACTACACCCATCATCTTCTCTACAGCGTCTACAGGCAAAACAGCAAATTATGTTTTATTCACAGACTTCTTAGTAAAATTTATCGAGCATTGAAAATTAACATAAATCATGAAATTAACAAATATTTAGAATGTTCTGCCGACTATATTTACTTTTAATATTAGCTGTCCCATAGATAGCATAGCCTACACATAGAAGTGTGTCATAGACTGTGTAGCTTATAGGCTGCATACAAACAGTTGCCCGGTTGTCAATGTGTATCATGTACTTTGTAGTATTAGTAGTACTATTAGTTGTATAGAAGTAGTCTCTATTGTGTGGATTAAGTCTAGCCATTTAGAATGGAATGGCTGCATGATTTGCATGACTGTATAGAGCAATGATTATAACTGTATAGAACCATAGTTCCAGTGATTGTCCAGTGTAGACATTAGCACTAAATAGTCTTCACAACTTGTGGCATGATCGTGGAAGAAATGATGATGGCTATTTTCACGTCCTTAAGACTAGTTGTGGAATTCAATGCAAATTTCTCCCTTTTTCTATTAAAGTTAATAGCGGTTCTGCTGCTAGCTGATAAGTAACACGGATGATCCGCTCTAAGTGTGGCTTGTATCATTGTCATTCACATCTCATGTAACCATGGTAACACTGCATCAGCCGACCTGACCGCGCTGCCTCATCACAAACACGGCAACAGCTGCGATGCTTCATTGTCAGACCAGCACACGAGTGGCGTTAACCCTCTAACTGCTGGATCAGTCCCAGTATGTCGAGAATGTATCTACGTCGAAGCCATCATTTTATTTACAATTTTTAGCTTGTTTCTCATGCTTCTTCTTTTAAAAAAACCCATATATAAATGTTTAATCATCGACTTGGCAACATTAAAGAGACAAGATCATACTTGCATAGGGGAAAATGGTCACTATCGGGGTTATTACGTATTCTGAAAGAACAATCTTTCCCCGAAAAATAATTAAATGTTTAATCATCGACTTGGCAACATTAAACTCAATAATCGCTCCCTCACACTTGTAGAGTCCAGGCTATGTAGTTGATTGGTGCACAACTACCAATGACATGTAGCGTGGTTTAGCAAGATAACCAATAGAACATCGCTCAGCTCATTGAGAGTTCTTACATAAGTGACATACTAGGATAAGCACTAGGTCAAACACTCCACAAGGAAACATCAGTGAATCCTGGTCCTGTGAGAGTCGTGGCTGACACATTGAGGTCCAACGTTACCCACACTGACAATGAAGTAGTCGTAGCCCGCAGTTTGTGTTGATGTGGCGAGTTCAGGTCTAAAATCTGATTGGATGATCTGCATACTGCGGCCAGCATTGTGACTGTTACCTGTCTGTTCTAGTCTGGAGGTGCATACGGAGAATTACGTGTGTGACGCGGCTGACGGCCCTCCTCGGCTGTATGTATGCTAATATCTTCTCCCTGCTGCTGACACTCTTGTACATAACACTGCCGACACTCCTACATAACACTTCTGTCTTCTACATAACACTATACTTTCTACTCAAAACTCTTCTCTCTACTAATCAAACTGTTCTCTCTAAAACATATTCTCTCTCCTACTCAAAACTGTTCTCTCTAAAACATATTCTCTCAACTACTCAAAACTGTCCTCTTTACTACTCAAATTATTCGCTCTGAAACTTATTATCTTTACTACTTCCTATTACTGAAACTATTCTCAATAACTACTGAATACCAGTAATTCTCCTTTCTACTAAAACTATTTTCTTTACTACTGAAACTATTCTCCTTTCTACAGAAACTATTCTACTACTACTGAAACATATTCTCTTTACTACTACTCATTCTGTACTCTACTGAAACTATTTTCTTTACTACTGAAACTATTCTCCTTTCTACAGAAACTATTCTCCTACTACTGAAACATTATCTTTACTACTCATACTGTCCTCTACTGAAACTATTCTCCTTTCTACTGAAACTATTCTCATTTCTACAGAAACTATTCTCCTACTACTGAAACACATTCTCTTTACTACTCATACTGTCCTCCTTTCTACTGAAACTATTCTATTGCTGAAACATGGTCTCTTTACTACTCATACTATCCTCTACTGAAACTATTCTCCTTTCTACTGAAACTATTCTCCTACTACTGAAACACATTCTCTTTACTACTCATACTGTCCTCTACTGAAACTATTCTCCTTTCTACTGAAACTATTCTCCTACTGAAACTAGTCCCCTGCTAAGACTGATATAGGCAGCTAGTACACAGATCTAGTTAGATGTATCGTAGCCTGGTAGTTGAGTAGTAGTTTATTAGCTCATTTAGCCAAAGAGGCTATGGTGAGCTTGTGCAATGATCGACGTCGTCATATCAGTGCCATCAACTCTCCACTTCTTGATATTTCAATGACATTTTAACCCCACAATTTAGTATTACTGAAATTATATCCAGGCAAACTCACAATGTTATATAGCATTATTATGACGTTGTAATAATATTTACAACATTGTATTGATGTAATAATATTGTTGTGCATTTGCTAGGATTACACTGGAATACTGGTATCGTGCTGCGGTCGGTAGTGCTGGCAAGTTTGGTATTTACCAGTTTCAAGTGGTAATTACTACTCGTACGTATTCGGCTAATCTATATCAGCTACATGGGAAATAACAAACAAAGTCTGTGTCACGCAACTGGGCTAGATATATTCTCGAGTATTTGATAATTTGTTAGCACCGAATGTAATTATAAGCTTTAATTTGCACTAACCATGAGAACAATGAATAAAATACTCCATGACATGCCGAGATTCTCTTCCCGCCATTGTTACAAGCATCCTTACAATGTCATGGTCGTTAAGTCAGACTTATCGTCATGCTATTTTAGCGACGAGTTGACGAGTAGTAAATACCACTAGGAAGGTGCCTCGAACGCTATTTACGAGTCAGAAGGTCGTGTTTACGGTAAATACAAGCACTGCCGAACGCAGCATTAATTAATGTTCATGTACAAACTGCTGTTTTGCCAGTGTGACTCATAGTGTATTTATTGTCGTACTTTCAGAGTCGCACACAAATTAATAAAGTTCATTTACCCAACATTGTGCACACGACATATGTGCAGACATTGCTGTGTATGGAAGTTCAAATGTTCCATGTATGGAAGTTCAATTGTTCCATAATGCTATATTTTTGGGGGTGGTGCAAAACCTTTGACTGTGACAAGTCTTTTAAATAATCAATTTAATTGAACTTATTTCTGTATGTCCCAAATGAAACATTCGTGAATGCCAATGCTAATTTTGACATTGACATTAATGTGACTTGTTGAACTGTATGAGGCATTCGTCTCCATGTGACAGCTTTCCTTTCATCTGGATCTTGACTTTCCTGGAGGCTAGCAACACCATCATCAGATCATCATCATTGTCCAGACCATCACTATCCAGACCATCACTGTCCAGACCATTACTGTCCAGACCATCACTGTCCAGACCATCACTGTCTAGACCATCACTATCCAGACCATCACTGTCCAGACCGTCACTGTCCAGAATGACAATGTCCAGAATGACAATGTCCTGACTCATTGTCCAGACCAACATTGTCAAGACCGACACTGTCCACACCGTCACTGTCTATTTCGACAGACAGATGTCCATCACAGCTATGTTATGCTACATGACTGCTGAGGCTGGATATGTGGCCATGCTTGTTTACTAACTGAAGAACTGAGGTCATCTCAGGCGGATTCCTGTTGCTGCCTGTTGTCATCTCAACCTGTCGGACCTTGTACCATATGTCTGGATCTGAGCTGTCATATCGCAAACATTGCATGAGTGATGAACGTTTCTCTGTGTGTGGTGTACAGTGACTGAGTCTTCTATATGTGGTCTGTATTGACAAAGTCTTTTCTCTATACTAAGTCCACTGTGGTAATTGCTAACATATTCTTCTATATAATTATGCTATACAGTGACGTGTTCTCTCTGTGTGGTCTGTTAACAAAGTATTCTCTGTATTTGTGGTCTGTATTGACATGGTCTTCTCTATATTATGTCTTCTCTTTGTGTGGTATATGTTAATACCAGGCAAGACAATTGTCTGCAGATCCATGGAAAGCTGGTGGTTTATTTGTCCAGTTGTCGATGTATTTGCCCTGGACTTGGCTTGGGACCTGCAGCCTAGGCGTATTTCCTGCTGAATGTTCACAATTGTCTGTTTCCATACCTGTGATACTTCTATTCTGTACATTGACAAAGTCTTCTCTATATGTGGACTATTTGACGCTTTCTTCTATGTGTATGTGCATTGACAGTGCCAACGCATGTCTCCTTCATGTGATGTCGGGCAACAAGGTCTGGCCTGTGTCTGGTGACAAGGTCTGGCCTGTGTCTGGTGACAAGGTGGTCTGGCCTGTGTGTGGTGACAAGGTCTGGCCTGTGTCTGGTGACAAGGTGGTCTGGCCTGTGTGTGGTGACAAGGTCTGGCCTGTGTGTGGTGACAAGGTCTGGCCTGTGTGTGGTGACAAGGTCTGGCGTATGTGTAGTGACGAGGTCTGGCCTGTGTGTGGTGACAAGGTCTGGCCTGTGTGTGGCAACATGGCCTGGCGTATGGTGTGCGGGGGGCAATAACCTACTGATGATGTTCAGCCTGAGACTGTCGTACAGGAAGGCACTGGACACTGGGGTATCCACACGAACACTTGACCCCAATATCCAGCCAGATTACTTTTTTTTCAGTGCAAAACTTACATTTGTTTTAATGTTAATGTATTTTCTTCTTTATTCTATACAACTACAAGTACTGTGATATTCATCCATGCGACTCTGAGAAGCGTATATATTTAGAGTTTTCTATGACATTTTTCACAGATTTCTTGATTAAATGAGGTACGAATTTTACCAAGTGAGCTACATATCCCTGGACTATGTCATTATAATTAGTTGTATCATAGTAGTACTTTAACTTAAGTATTAGTCACATCATTACTTAATATTAGCCACACCATAGGAATGTATCCGTCCTAGTATTAATCTCATCAATTAACATATTATTTGATATATTCTAATAATGTATCTTATTATTAAACATACACAAGCACTTAATTGTTCATATTAGATACCAATGTTTCTAGACACATGCAATATGTCACGGCAATATGTCACAGCAATATGTCACACAACCAATACTGCTTCCTAATATCTGAAAGTGATTTTAGAATTCTGATGTATTCTCCTAAAACCAGTTATCCACCATTAACCCTGAGAACGTGACATGTATCTGACACTAATTGTAAGAACTGACTGTCCTGCACAGACTGAATAGTGTTCAGATAAAGTGTTCAACTTCAAGTGTTCAGATAGATGTATCTACAGCCAGGATTGGGACAGGCATCTTGTGCTCTCTCTCTTTTTCTACAAAATTTCCATGTAGATATCAGATTTCCATCAATGTAATAAAATAGCCATTTGGCTAAAAGTCTTTCCCAATCTTTGCTTCATATACATCAACACCCTACTAGCTATCTAGGTTGAATAATGGAAGTCAATTGACTGTGAATTAGCTTTGTGGCCAACAATGAATACATGCTTTACATACTTGTTGATTTTCAAATTGTTATTTAACTTTTCTATTTTAGCCATAGAAGCAAGGTTTGCAGGTACTGAATAAGGGTTTGCATATTGTACTCCGGTTGTATTGTGTGCTAGCATCTGTATCTGGTAGCCGAGTCGTACTGTCATCTCTCATCTGTCCTATCCGTATTTATTTGTCTCTGGTTTGTTGTTGTGTGACGAGTGGTGCGGTTGTAAATCTGCAGGTTGTGGTGATGACAATATCTGACAATGTCTGACAATATCTAGCAATGTCTGACAATATCTGATGATACAATATCTGACAATCTCTTACAATGTTTGACAATATCTGACAGTGTCTAGCAAAGTCTGACAATATCTGATGATACAATATCTGACAATCTCTGACAAATTCTGACAATAGCAATATCTGACAACATCTAGCAATGTCTGACAATGTGGTGATGGCAATGTTTCAGTATCATATTTGCAAGTTGTCTGGAAAAATAGTAACAACATTGCATCTCTGTTCTCACAAAGTACCATTTATATATTTTACTTAACGGTACATAAAAGTATTGTTCAGTTTCAATTAGTTTACACAAGCGTGGTTGTTGCTATCATGACCAAGTCATCTTTAATACTAGTATGTAACAGTTCCACCCACACCTTTCTTGGGGTATCGGTAGTATCCATACAGTTTCGGTTTTGTGGCCTATTATTGAAAGATTACACTTGAAATTCTTAAAATTTGCTTCAGATCTAAGAAAATATGCACCTAACTTTTGGTACACATTGGTCCACCAAAAAGACGTTTTAACTTTATCTCAAAAAGTATACAATTATTTAAAACTTGATACTATGTAAACAACTATGAAAATGCATGGCTAAATTGTATTAAGAACATTTTAGATGGATGTTGATTAACTGATATTTATTATAACCCAGTAAATGTTAATAGGAACTGGTAAATTGCTAAGGTTGAACAAACATTAACAGATCAGTTTTACCAAGATTGGAGATATAAAATTGAATCCAGTTCAAAAGGTAGTTTATATACATTCCTTAAACACAACGTTTCATTTGAAAAATATTTACTCCTAGATAAACCCATTTCATTACCAATATTAAACGTGTCTGTCTGTCCGTCTGTCTGCCCTATGAGGTGATAACCGAAGAGACCTCACGACCAAAACTACTACGGATATTCAATAAATAAATCATTAAAAATGCCTGAGAAACCTTTAGTCTGGTTTTCTAACCATAGCTTCAATAATATTAATATCCCTTGTTTATGTTCTAACCATGACCTGAATGATAAGTTCTATCATTGTTATAACCATAGCACAAAATTCTCTGTATCCTATTCATGTAAATACTAAGATTACTTGAGTCTCGTCACACTTTGGTACGATGAGGTCGTTGACATTGATATATTCACTTGTGAGTAACATAGAACATTAGCTGAATTAGTCAATCAATAAAATGAAAGGACAGTTTTTCTTTGTTGGATGGCACAAGTGACCGGTATCGTTAGTTAACAACTTGCAAAAATAAACATAACATTTAAAGGCATACAATCACAGTTTGCTAGACATATTTTATTGTCAATCATATTTAGCCTGAAAGTACTGTAAATCACAAAATTAATGCATCATTAATTTAATGTGACCTCTAGATTTTAGACATAAATGTGACACCAATAAAATGCGAACGGCCAAGGCTCCATTCATGTTTGTTCACCAGTCTTACCTTTAATGTGCAGCAATTAAATACGACAATAAGGCAGTCGCATTTTTTGCATTAATATTCTGTTCGCGTTAATTTCATGATTTACAGTATATACGGTACTTTGATTTGTCTACCCAAGTATATTGGGCAACAAGCTACACTCCACATTGTAATGTTTGTGGAACTGTTTGTGGAACTGTTTGTGGAACTGTTAACTCTGGTGATTAACTCTCTCCATGCTGAAGGCAAGCGGAGGTGTTGGGTACATTATTGGTACATTGTTGGTACATGTTGACAGTGTACCTCTAATGTTGACCTGCTGGTACGCTGTGTCTGTGCGGCCATGTTGACATCACGTGTTGCATGCTTGTAGTCAGGCGCAGACTATTTCTATTTATAGAACTCTCCAGTTATTGTACTTGTATCTTTCTCATTCATTTTGTTTTGTATTATTCTTACTTTTTCATGTACTTGTTTTGTATGTACACTTCGGTTTGGATTATCAGTTTACTTCATTGGCACGTTTCTTATGGCAAATACTGTTTGTAAATGTTTTGTGCAACTGATAGGTTGGATTGTTGTTTATTTTATTATTACTTTTTTTTTTTTATGAACCTTAAGGCTAGTTATCCACGCTGCCAGTTGAGAAGTTAACTACTATTGTGGCAGCTAAATCTCTTAGATCTAATCCATAGTTTCTGACACTATATTATATTTTGTGATATTTTATCAATCTACACACACACACACACACACACACACACACACACACACACACACACACACACACACAATGTAGACCCATCCTGCCAGTAGCTACCAATTGACTATGTATATCTGCTTGTGTGTTATCTCTCTGGCCGTCTCTTTGCCTGGTTACTTTGTCTTCTGTCTGTGCACTACCGGTACTTCCGTGTCTGTGGGGCACAAACGTTTTCGTTGGTGACAGTGTAGATATTGTATATGCATCATCCTGTATCATCCATAGAGGATCGAACATTTCACCAAGTAGATAAACATCTTTGACATTTTGTGAACCTTTAAGCTTGACATTTAGCATGGATAATTTGCTATTTTTCGTATGGTTACAATAAACGTGTCGTCCTGTACGCAATATTCACAACGGCCTTGAAGCTTGTAGTAAATCGAATATCTCACACAAATAAGAATGATGAGGTTGCCCAGTGTGATAGTTAGCTGATGTAAATTGGGAGGTCACCACAGATGAACACTACATTAACTAAAAGGGAGACAAGTCAGTTTCCTTCTGCGGATACGTAATATATACCTATGTAGACTGAGATCCACATCTGTACTACACTTCCTGACACTATTTCCTTCAGAGATCATAAGGCCGTGGGACGACGACCCTTCGACAAGATGGCCACGCTCCTGGCATACCTTGGGCCTCCTGAACATCGGCCGCTCGACTCGCAGTAAGTCACAGACACAAACATTGGACTCGCAGTAAGTCACAGACACAAACATTGGACTGGCAGTAAGTCACAGACACAAACATTGGACTGGCAGTAAGTCACAGACACAAACATTGGACTCGCAGTAAGTCACAGACACAAACATTGTACTCGCAGTAAGTCACAGACACAGATGAGATAAATGTTATGATGATATTAATGTTAGGATAAGAGAAGTATTAGGATGACAGTATTAAGACGATATGACATGTATTTTCGCCACCAGGTGGAGCAGCATGGACATGACGAGCACCAAGTTCGAGGAGATCATGTCCAAACACAACATGCATGAGAAGGAGGAGTTCAAGTCGCTGAAGAACCAGCACATATTCTACCAGGCTGGGACCAGCAAGTCCGGCAACCCGGTCTTCTACTACATCGCCCGCAGATACAAGTGAGAACAATACGTACTGCCCTGTCTCACCTAGAATACAACTAATGTAGTCCATATTACTGCTGCAATGTAAAGCACTACTGAAGTCGGACAAAAACCTAACAAGCCCTTCAACATTTTGGGTGTCAGTTGTCTGTATGCTATAAATATTAACATTGTCATGTGAAAATATTAATCAATATTAACATTGTCATGTAAATATATGAATATATATTAACGTCATGTAAATATATGAATAAATATTAATGTTGTCATGTCAATGTATGAATATGACTGTGTGGTGTAAAAGAAGGTTGACAAGCAGGATTGCCAATGTGTTGTGGAATACAGAGCTAAGTTATAACACTGGCTGACTGCTTGTGACTAAAGTAACGGAGCAATAGCTCTCCATTTACTAAGATAACGGAGCGATAGCTCTCCATTCCTGAAAAGTAATGGAGCAATTTTCAGTGGACAAAAAGAGCGACTGTATTTGAATGCTTGTGACTGACGCGCTGGTGTTTGTCGTGTGTTACAGAGTGGGCGAGATCAACGGAGATCTGCTGATCTACCATGTGCTGCTCACGCTCAAGCCCTTCTACCACAAACCATTCGAGCTGGTCATCGACTTCACGCACACTTGCTCAGAGAACAGATTCAGGGTATGTCTCGCCTCGCTCAGTGTCGCCTCAATAAACCAACATTTTCTTCTGTATATTTTAAATGCATCCCAGATTGCTTTACTGTTGGTCATTACTTTACTGTACCTGTAAAACAATTGGTCATGATCTTTATTTACTCTTATGTACCTGTAGTACAACTGGTTATGGATTTACTGTACCCATATGACAATTAGCCGGTGATTGTACAAATATATTCAGTCTAATTGATATGGCCACTATCTACACTGCACCATCTGTCTAGTATGTACATTGTATGGAAGTCAAGCAAAGGTTTGTGCTGGTTCTTCAGTCTAATTATGATATGGCCACTATCTTCCGTCTCGTGTGTAAATAAGTCAAGCCAAGGTTTGTGTTGCAGACTGACTTCCTGTCCAAGTGGTTCGTGGTGATGCCGGAGAACGTCTACCAGAACATCGTGGCCGCCTACATCTACAACTGCAACTCGTGGGTCCGGGAGTACACCAAGTACCACGACCGGATCCTGGCACCACTCAAAGTCAACAATGTACGTCAGCTTCTCTACCATTGTCGTCTCGCAATTTGATTATCAGAGTTCTTCCCCTAATGTTAAATTTGTCCCACCGCTTCCCTAAATTAAGTCGTCACCTATGGGTGAAAGATTCCCGCTGTGACGTTAAGCAATAATTCATTCATTCCCTAAATTGATAATTTGCTAGGGTATATAAGTTTTTAATAACTTCATGTTCCCCTCCCCCCTAAATTGCTAACAATTGCCACATTCCCATTCTAAACACCTCAAAAACTATTTTCATTAGTGTTCAATGTTCTTGTCTCCCCCTCATTAGTGGAACACCACGTTGACGTCCTAGTTAGCTTCCAGTACGTCAGATTCTGTCTGAACCGACACGGTATAACTGTCGCCATTGTCTGTCCACAGAACAACCGCAAGATGAACTTTATTGACCACCCGGCCAGACTGAACGACTTCATCGACCCCGACCAGCAGAAGCTGCCAGGAACCACTGTGTCTCTGGAGGAGGACCTACGTGTCTTCAACAACGCTCTCAAGCTGTCTCACAAGGACACCAAGGTCGCCATCAAGGTCAGGGTCAGGGCAGCATGACCTTATGGTGTAGAGAGGAATAACACGGGTTGACCTCAGATTAGGAATTAAATATATTACGACATGTTGTTACTTATAGAACAGTTATATAGTCTAAAGCCAGATTACAAGCCGTGATATAATCTTGAAAGCGGCTCTAAACCCCAATTTTAAAATAAATAAATTTAAATTGTTTAGTTATTTTCAAAACTGTGGGGGTTGTGATGCAATGCTCTCCAGCTATCCAGTGCAAGGGCCAATCTATGGTACGTATATTCACATAGTTACTTCATAGTTACTGTGCTTACTTCAGGTCGGCCCCAATGCTATCCAGGTGACGTCGTCGGAGAAGAGCAAGGTTCTGGGCCACCAAGTTCTCCTCAACGATGTCTACTACGCCGCCGAGATCGAGGAGGTGGGTACATTGTCTGTAACCCATGGGATACTGTGCCACTAACATACTCTGGGGTGGAACTTGAACTTTTTAAAGACAGGGAACATGTGCCTATTTGAAGCAAGCAGTTCAAGATTCTATTATTATCTATTCATGATATCCTATGCTTGAGGTTACATATGGTTGAGGTACAATTCACACCATTTCACAGAAGTGAATTTGAGCATTCATCCTGTATATTTTCACTATATAAATGTGTATGAAAACTAACTCTGACGTCTACAATGTCTGCAGGTGTGTCTGGTGGATGACAATCAGTTCACGCTAACCATCGCCAACGAGAGCGGACCACTGTCTTTCATCCACAACGACTGTGATAACATTGTCCAGGCCATCATACATATCCGCACACGATGGGAACTCTCTCAGCCGGTACGTGTACAGCTTGTAACTCTCACAGGGGGTTGTCTCGTATAGGTGATAGTCCTACTGTGGCGTACTCACAACGGCAGGCGCTGGAAACTGGTATGCTACCCAGTCCTGTCTGCTGTTCCGAATCACTGAAGTCCTCTCTACGTATCTGTGTCCATGTAGTCATGTCCGCTGTTCCTGTTACAGGACACTGTCGCTGTCCACACCAAGATCAGACCCAAGGATGTGCCGGGAACTCTTCTCAATGTGGTCAGTGTTCATTACTATTGTCTGATTAACTAATATCGACTATAAGTAGAAACCAGATGGCCTGTGTTGCATTTGCCATCCGGTGAACATGACTAGGTGCTGAAGCCCATGCAATAAAAATATTTCACTCGGGACGTAAAGTTGATATTAAATAGAACATTGTGTAATATCCTCTATTTCACTCGGAAAAGTTGATATTAAATAGAACATTGTGTACTATCCTGTTTCTGTACTTCTCACTACTGCTTGTACAGATACGATGGTCTCTATGTCGTCTTTCCATAGCATCCATGTCACTATTCATGCTTCGTGTTCTTCAGGCGCTACTCAACCTGGGAAGTTCCGACCCCAGTCTGCGGTCGGCTGCGTACAATCTGCTGTGTGCTCTCACCCAGACCTTCGACCTGAAGATAGAGGGCCAGCTGCTCGAGACGAACGGTGAGAGATGTTTCCCAGTCCATGTGGTTATCAGTCCTGCAGACGAGGAAGCTTTATCTTCCCACTGTTTAGATTCTGGCACTTCTGTTTTCGAACGACCTGTAGCTTCCAAGCAGCGAGTGGAAGACGAGCGGCATCTTCAAAGCGTCTTCTCTTTTCAGAAGAGAAAAAAAATTGTATATGTTCTGAAGACCAGCACTCTCATTGCAGAAGTATTTTCTGTCTGCAGATGCACGCCTCAGAGTATCATCTTTAATTCATCCTGATACAGTGCTCCCTCGATATAACATGATATAACATGTTATATCGAGGGAGCACTGTATTCTTATTATTTTGTGTATTATCTCCCGTTCTTAGAGAGTCTCCAAGAGTTTCCAATACCGAGTGGTCTGTTATTCTGACTGGTGTATATGAGATGATGCAACAGCAGTGACGCGTGACCAATCAACTGACGTGTTATGTTTTCCAGGCCTGTGTATCCCAGCTAACAACACCATCTTCATCAAGTCTATCAGCGAGAAGTTGGCGGAGAAGGAGCCGCACCTGACGCTGGAGTTCCTGGAGGAGTGTATCCAGGGCTTCGGCAACTCCAACATCGAGATGAAGCACTTGTGTCTGGAGTACATCACACCCTGGCTGCCCAACCTCACCAGGTAACCCGCACGCCGCCGTCTTTAGCAGACACTCGTATGTGTCTCCTATTGCTTGGAGGCCGACTCCTATTGTTAGGAACTGCCAAATTTCTCTTGAAGTTATTGCTTCAGGTTTATGTAAGTGTATGTGTACCCTCAAACCACAATAGAACTCGTATTGGTTAACAAAGCTGTGTTAACAAAATTTCACTCGAGTTCTGGTGTTCTGCTACAGGTTCTGTAAACAGTGCGACGAGAACAAGAGACAGAAGGTGGCTCTGATCCTGGACAAGCTCATCACCATGACGATAGAGGAGGAAGAGGTACGATCACGTCCTTTGTTTGCCTGACACACATGTACTCATTACACTTTTTAATAATAGAGACTAGTGCTGACCCGCGACCTGTAAGTAACACTGAATTCTGTCTGTGGTAGATGTACCCCTCCATCCAGGCCAAGATCTGGGGCAACATCGGACAGATCGGCGACCTCCTGGACATGGTGCTGGACAGCTTCATCAAGGTCAGTCCAGCAGTCCAGCAGTCCACCAATATCTTCAT
>JAUTBR010173535.1:31381-41915 GCA_032361205.1 Pseudorimula midatlantica | reverse complement strand
TAGTAGTAGTAGTAGTAGTAGTAGTAGTAGTAGTAGTAATAATAATAGTAGTAGTAGTAGTAGTAGTAGTAGTAGTAATAATAATAATAATAATAATAATAATAATAATAATAGTAACAATGATAATAATAACAATAATAATAATAATAATAATAATAATAGGACACGTATAATGCGCCAAATCCACCCCTAAGGCATGCTCTAAGCGCCACAAATGGAGGTCTCAGAAGCTTACGATAATTATTTCCTAAATTTGACATGAGCTACTTTCCTAAATTGTGGAAACCCTAATTCTTCTAATATAGCAGTATGTTTCTTACAGGCCATGCACTTAGAGAATCGTGAATACCAACTGCAATTGTAAGCGCCAAGGTCTGACTCAAACAAGGTGTTGTCCTCGTGGTACTACAGCATGTCTGGAACTATTCTGACGGCGTTCTAGAGGAGCCAGAGCAATCCAAGCAAGAACGTCTAGAGGTCATGATGACACACGGTGTCCGTGTCTTAAAATAGCCCATAGGCACGTCACAGCTCATTGGAGTAAAGGCACGTGACCGATGATGCAAACATTAGAGGAAAACATATGTTGCATACTAAAGAATGTCAAAATGTACATCGTAACTGCAATTATAATGTCAGTACATAGTTTTATAAGAATACAAGTTTAGCTATATAAAGGCATTAGCATGTTAGGGTTAATTGTCGAAAGACGGTAGCCAATATATTGAAGTCTACTAGGATATTGCAATCAATCCTTGGCCTACTTAGTGGACTGGTGGACATCGTGTTATCTTCATTTAAAAAAATATATACTAAAGTGCTGGTTGTTTTTGTACAATGGTGTATCTTCTAATTACTATAACTAAGCATAGTGAAGTATACTAGTAGACCGTTGGTTGTCACAATATGCACAGTACATAATTCCAAATATGCCGTTTACACATCTCTGACTACTAAAAGGGACATGAACTAGATTATAAAGGTATATAGTTTTCCAGTAATACTTTTCCTAGATACATTTCATTTTATCGTAAATAAAAACGTTAAACCTTTGCAATGGTACAGCATGATGATATACACGTATTCGTCTTTCTGTATTCTAGCTGAACACCTGAGCAAATGGCATCATCAAAGTAATAATGACAATTGTGCTCAAACCATTGTCAATGACTCGTTCCACTGCTGCGAAGAACTAAATATTGCATGTAGCATTTGAAAGAATGTCTTGCATTGAGGACACGGTTGTTGAATTAAATTGAACTGAACAGCATGAGAGTGTACTTTCCTATTCAGTACCAACGGTCTAGTCAAATCAATCAACTAAACATACCACATCAAAGAGGTATACCCTGCAACCCAAACTAATCAACTTTTAATGATTCAAATATGATATCGGGCTCTGTTTTGCCTCGGGGATGTCGCGTTGTGAGCCCACCAGGGAAGTGTGACTCCACGTCTTAAGATCGTAGCATTCCTACACTAACGCCAGGCTTTATGATATCACTATTAATGTAGTAATAATGCAATGCACTTGTTCATGGTGGTACATTGGTAGAGAATGTATTGTAGTGGATAAACATTCAATTTACGTGCATATTGTTTCATTATATTTCGTTTAATTTTGATATACATACTAGTACAAAATCCAATATCTGATTCATAGGAGGAAGCGTTCCGTGTGAGTGAATTTAATGTAATATTGTGTTTGACATTAACAAGTTTTATATCAGCATTATATTATTTATATATCTACGTCCCTTACTAGGTCGCGTCCTGATATATAACTTGAAGCAGGTTGCACTGAATAACCCCCAGAATTGCTTGTATTATAGTGGGTTCCTCTGCATTGGAAACAATAGACTATAATTAATATGCATAATTATAACACTACGAATATTTGACAGATATGTAACATCATTGTTCAGTTTGCGCTCTTCATTCAATGAAATACGAAATGTATGGTCCAGTTTTACGAAATGTGTTCATGCGTACCCGACATCATGCCGTTACCATGTGTACTCTAGTTGTAGCTTTCTTCGATAAAGTGGTCTTCCACTACAGACCTCCGACTGATGTAGCCGTGCAAGGAGGGAAACCAATGGAATGCAGTGACAATGAAGCTTCATCAAGCAACTATTAATCATTCTCACCAAAATCCACTGCAAATTACAATCACTGAATTATAAACTGTAGTTAAACAACGATGATTAAATACATAATATCCGACTATTCGAATATTTCAACCTGGTTAAGTTTCATAGCGCCATGTTTGTTTTATCAATAATAATTGAAGTACGAATGTTTCTTCAAATGTAACACGTTAGACAAAACAATCATGGAAGCAGTGAGAGTTCGCAGTGAATTATTGACGAACCGTGATACCGATCGGACCCATATGCTGGCTGTATGACAATTGCAATGAGATATATACATTTGAAGCAAGTCTGATGTGATTATGTTGACGTGAAATCGATACGAATGCTAAGGGACACCCTCTGTGCGTGTCATCACACTTGACCGGCCATGTGTCACGACACTTGAACACTTGATGACAGTCTACATTTTATATTAAGTATACCGCTTATGAAATCACTGACAGGCACATGGTCTATGTAGCAATAGATTCATAATCCCTCAAAACGATTTCGGCAAAATCATCAACTACGTACGACATAATTATGCATTGGGGGCATACATTTTTCAAGATTATTTGCACAGGAGGAACACCTCTTTAGACTCATTAGCATGAATAATGTCAATAGATATGGGTAATTATAGGAGACAGTACTGATAGTTCAATGTTCGTAAGATGCGTATAATTATCATGTCGCTCTTCGATACAAGTGGCCATTGCATGTTTGCAGTCTGCTTCATTTGAACGTCGTTAGAATTACTGTGATTAAGCAGCAAGTTAATAAGTTGACCTCTAAACTGAGTCGGGACTGTTACGAGGTGCAAATCACTCAAGGGTGATCGAACTGAATGGTCTGATTAGCAATGCGAGGCAATGCTGTCTATAGTCTGTGACTCTGGGACTTCTTAGTGCGTTGGTATCTGTCGTACATGTTTACGCCTATGCTTGTGAAGCATGCTATAATGCCCTTTCTTCCTTGTTTTCTATCTGTTTGTTTGTATTTGTTTTGTATTCTTGGTTTGTGTTATTGGTGTGGTATTGTTGTTTTGTTATGAGTGTTTATGTGTTATTTATTGGGGGTGGTGGTAGAAGTACGGATGCGGGGGTGTTTTATTATTTATTTATTTTAAATTTCCTTCGGTTTTGTTTGTATTTTAATTTAATGTTTTTTTATTTTTCCATTTTGGTTTTGTTGGCGTCAATATTTATTTACAAAACTTTCAGAAATCTGGAATCTATCTAATGTTGGTTCGAATAACAAGTGTGCGTGTGTGCGCGCGTGTGTGTGCGTGCGTGTGTGTGTGTGTGTGTGTCTGTGTGTGTGTGCGTGTGTGTGTCTGTGAATGTCAATGTAGTGTTGCTGCGGTGTTAATGCTATAGTAATAAAGGTAATGAATGTCTTCCTTCAAACTTTAAGTAATTACAGTTAGGGAAAACAAATAAATTATGATAATTATTTCCATAAACATTTCATCATTGTATTGTTTTCAAGTATGCCTGAATGTGTGGGTATGTGCGTACATTCAATTCAATACATGCAGGGGGGCAAATGAAGACGCCTAGTAAAATACTGTCGATGAACTGGATAGCAGGAAGAGGATTACTACACGAGAAAGGATATACCCGAGAACGTTGTCGTGGAAATAATAATGGGGAACACCATGTGTGCGCTAATTTTGAACTTGAAATGAACATTTCCCGCCTAGTCCATCAATCAAGATGACAGACAAGGGGAAGTAAAATTTTCCTTCCAGAACAAATGGTCGACTTCTTACAAACTCAACGTCAACAGGTCAGGTTTAGATGTTCAGTGTTAAAGACAAAGCTAAGTTTAGCCACACGACAAATGATATATAGTATAAGAAAGATAACTCATAAATAACTGACCAAATTCTATGCAGGTACCAAAGTTCTAAAAAAACACATGCAATAAGTCCAAGTTCGTGCAAGTTCACATCCATATACATACTTTGGGTTTGTCTTTTTATAAATATCATTAATATGTCTCTTGTCGTATATATGGCTGTTTTTACCATTCAATATATTGCGGCTGAAGAACTTCCATATATCGAGGAATATTTATAGTGGACGTGTTTTACAGATATAGAGTCTATATACTATCGCAGAAATGTGTTGGCGTAAGTGAGCATGACAAATATTATAACTTATACTTGTCCTAACCTTATCCATACAACAGCTTCACATACCACTGGCATTGAGGAATAGTTTGATTTAATGTATTCATCGTGAAGTTTCTTGAACATAAAACTAATAATAATAGTAATTTAAAAGTATCATATAAACTAATAAGAGTAATTTTAAATGTATATCTAGCAAGGGCGTCATATAGCAGAAAAGATTCGATGTACACTTGTCTTACGGTGTCAACTTTAATACGAAATCAATATTACTTGTCCTATGGTATGAGGCTTTATACAATATTAATCTGTCTTGAACGATCTGAACTTGTCCTAAGGTGAAAAGCTCAATTCAAACTTTAAGTATCTTGACATTTAATATAAGTAACAGCAGGCGATTTCTAATAAATAACCAGCATGGGAGTAACTTTATGTTCATATTGTGATGTTGCGATGACCATAAATGTTGAAAGTAAATATATACCATGTCATAATAATTGTACA
This sequence comes from Pseudorimula midatlantica, assembly GCA_032361205.1. Taxonomy (NCBI): domain Eukaryota; kingdom Metazoa; phylum Mollusca; class Gastropoda; order Lepetellida; family Lepetodrilidae; genus Pseudorimula; species Pseudorimula midatlantica. The sequence continues at coordinate 37,139 of JAUTBR010173535.1, read as the reverse complement.
TGTGAGTAAACATGTTTCTATTAAACCATTTTCCAGCGATTGAGGTGACAATAAAAATTGAAAATACATGCATATTTTAGTATACAGTGTATACATTTTCTATGGAATTATGTTCCAGCGATTGCGATGACCCATAAAGGTTTAAACGAGAAATACATATAGTATAACACAAAGTGATAATAAATGTACATGTTTGTGTATACATTTTCTATGGAATTACGTTCCCGCGTTGCGATGACCATAAACGTTGAAAGTGAATGTATTTTATTATACAGTGAGATACTAAATGTATATGTTGTGTATATATATTTCTATGAAATAATTTTTCAGGGGTTGCGAAGACCATACACATTAAAAGATAAATACAATATTGACAGTGTGGTGTAAAACTTACATTTCATGTGTCTATACTTCCTATGAAATAAGGTTCTAACGTTATCTTAAAGGATGCCTGTATTTTTGCTGATATTTTATGGAAGGTTAACAGGCGAAACACAATGTCTTTTGTTTTTATTATCCCGCCATTATGGGACGACTATAAATCTCTCTCACGGGCTAATAAAACATCCATTTGCATGTAGTTTTCCACAGAATCGACATTGCCCTATTGCAACCCCCACATAGGTGCCCCTGTTCAGGTCCCCGATACCACTAGTATATTTACACTGCTGAGATACAGCCTGCGATTCCTTCAAGAGGGGGGCTAGTATTGCTAAAGGTTAGTCGACTAAGTACATGATAACGGCTTTAATGGGTTCAAAACGTCGATAGGTAAAGGTTTCGGGTGGAAAGTGTATCACCAGTACAATCTGGGATTGAGTTTCCATGAGAAGAATTGGCGTCCACTTTCGTTATTTATCTAAACGTTTAGTATTAAAAGCATGACTATTTGCTGATTCTTCATTCGAATAGTAAGCTCTCAATACCATCGTATCCTTAGGTATTGTTTTCATGTTTTTCTATGCTAAGTCGTTTGACACCTACCGCGTGCATATAGAGGAAGTGCACGGTCTGTTATATGTGCATTTCAATGTGTGCCCATATCGCTTTCCAATTCCAATTCAGTAAATCTATAGCCGGACAAGTCGAACAAGTTGTCGATAGTGGGTTAGCTAAGTTGGAATAACATATATTTAAGTAAGCTGAACCAGTGAAAAGAGCCATCAGCGGTGGTGTGTGTGTGGGGGCAATGCATACATCATGCGTCTTTGTCAGAACAGCTAGACCCATGCTGACGCTTTGACAAATCATACAATATAAATTTGATAGCTAAATGGCAGTTATATATCGCTGAGATTATCAGCTCTTCGCGTTTATCGCCGCTATGCTTAATAATGGTGTAAAGCATACCGCTAAAAATCGTCAACTTTTCGTATCAATATTAATATACAGCAGATACCTGAATAATGTATGGTTTTTCATATTTAAACTAATAGTATTTGATGATTAAAATGGGTGAAATATTTCAGTGTGTGAAATAATTATAAAGTGTGTGTTTCCATTTGAATCCGCCACGCATGCGGGTCGGGTTCAAATGAAATTTGCCTGTCGCATTCAATAACACCCGCAAATTTCAAAACACCATATATTTATCTCCTAATTAGGTACAGTAACACATGCGACACAAAAGACGTATACGGCAAATCTACGTCGGTCACTGCGCACGTTAAGACGTGCATACTGAGGACAGACGGTTCGTTCTTGTATGGATTACCTATTCAGGTCCATCATACTATAAACTAATTAGTAAATCCGCGAGTGAGTGAAGCACGGCCAAGTCAAGTGGGACCGTGTTATTGATCAGGAAAAGTCCAAGGGGCAATCACTGTGTTAGGAGCAAATCCATTTGTTCAGACACAATTGCCATCACCTCATCCCAATCTAATGCCATTTAGGTCTGGCACTTCAAGTGAACAAAAACTGGAATACGGGGGCCAATCACGGAGGGCCAGAGAGTTAAAATATTGTCAAATAGTAGGGAATGCCCAGGGGGGGAAACACAAAGAATACTATGATAATGACAATGGCAAAATACTTTAGGGGGAACTTGCGACAAAATACGGCGTTGTTGTTGTATTTAATATAATATTTGAAAGTATTAAAATACATAGGAAATAGTTCAGGATGTGTATTTATAATCAGATACACTGATCCATCAATAGGGGACAATAATGTAGCGCTTTGAGAATGCCTTAGGAGATGGATTTGGCTTACTATAAGTAGCCATTATTAGTAGTAGTAGTAGTAGTAGTATTGTAACTTAAAGCTGAAAATATGTCTAGTAGCATACGTACTATAGATTCACTGATTATATGTATATCACAATTTACATGCCTCTAAATTATTACGTAGAGATTGGATTAGTTACACTTCCTTATATACTACTAGTTTTCAATATATACGTGCACTATTTCTAGTGGTCAGTCGAAGCTCCAGCCAATCCAGCCAATGACAACATAAGGTCAGCATCAAGTCGCCACGAATGAAAGTTAAATTTAGTTAATTCGATTTTGTGCCTATCATACTCTTAGGCACGCTTAGTAAAAGTGCGTGTATGCCGAGTGTGTGCTAGCGTTGGTGAAATGCACCTGAGGCAATACTATTTACGGGAGGAATATTCAACATATATATAAAGGTCGGATAGGTGCTTGTATGTAGCGTTTAATATATAATGCTCCACCAGATTATTCACCTCGACTTCGTTTTAATAATATAAATATCGGTACACGTTAATGTATTTTAAGAATAAATACTCCCACTCGCACGGACGCACGCCCGCGCGCGCGCACACACACACACACACACACACACACATATATATATATAAAGAGAGAGAGAGAGGGAGAGAGAGAGAGACAGACAGACAGAGACAGAGATAGACAGAGACAGAGGTTGGTGGGTTTTACAAAGCATTGCGCTGTCTTGTTTTACACCATTGAAACACATCATTGGACTTAATTAACAACTTAGAAATCAAAGCTAGAAGACGTCATTCCTTCTCAACCCAATTTCCGATGAAGAGTTAGCTTATTACTGGGCGAGTTTAATGCGCTATGAAGGTCCGAATTAAACAGCAATATTTCTATAGCGTTTTATTCTTACAAGGTTCTTCCGAGACTCTAATCAGTCCTAGTAACGGTTGTGAGCGAATGAGGGGAAGGATTCTATTAACATTGTCGCTTTTGTTCTCAGAATGACAAGCCTCTGAGCTTTGTTGCCAAACGATGTCTTTTGTTGGTAGCTCCTCGTAAGCGTGGCCATGATGTCGCGTGCTTATGTCAGCTGTACACATATTGCTAGTTATAATAACTCACAACTACTGATGCCAGCGTAATAAGATGTTACGATTGTATTTGTTGAAAGGAATTTAGTTTAAACATAATTATGTTATTCAAAACGAAATGGATAGATTACAAGGTGCTACTACTTAAAATAAAAACGTTCCAAGAGAACGGAATGAACAGATGAGTAAAAGAAAGAAGAAAATAAGATTGAAAAAGATACGTGGCTTTTGATTAATATAATAACTTGACTGTTTATGTATTATTCCTGGCAGTTGGTCGCCCAGAACAGATCTACCGGCATGGGTAAATATGTACGGTAATAATAGTGTGTGCATTGATTGATTTATCAACTTGACACTGTCATTAAGTTTAATAATTATAGTATATTAATACATATATTGTCAGGTGGTGTTTGTATGTGTGTGTGTGTGTGTGTGTGTGTGTGTGTGTGTGTGTGTGAGTGTGCATGTGTGTGTGTGTGTGTGTGTGTGTGTGTGTGTGTGTGTGTGTGTGAGGGGATGTTGGTAATCAACATAAGCTACCGTATGTTGCTACTCATATAGTATCAATATTGCCTTATATGAATAACAGCTACTGTCATAATTTGTAAACCATGCTATCATATTGTGAAGATTACTGTGAGATGGACAGATGCATCCATACAGCTCATGTAGATAATTGAGAGGTATATTCAGACAGACACAGACATACAGACAGACTGAGATCGGATATTTAGATGACACAGAGAGAGAGAGAGTAAGAAAAACATGTACACATGTAGAAGATTATTTTTCATGTTCTACTATGTACACTCACGTTGGCACGATCATGCCCTCATAGTAATACTAACGGCATGTAATGGCCATGCCCATACCCATAAACAACGTCATAATGAGGACGTTCTACTGGTAACCACCCATCAATACGACATCCAGTTCCTATAGGATTAGCGTTGTCATATGCGTTATGGTATTGTCGATTTGTCTCAGTACAATCAGGACATGTTTTGTAACCACATTTACAGTTTCTGTATGGGTAAATACGGTGTAATTTTATTTAGTTGCTTTTAATAACATAATGTATATAATATTCGGGTCCAACATTTTTTTATTTCTTGTCAATATTATGTAAACGCTCAATTACTAATCTAAAATGTATTCAATAGTAATAATAGCTACACTATTTAGAAGGGTATCTGAAATAATATGTGTTACTTGGGATATGTGTCTAATAAGACCTTATCATATTCGTGAAGGACGCTTATTTAAAGTGGTAACACTATGGATGTTATGTGTGAAATATGAATAAAAGTGTCTTGTGACTGTTCTAAATATATCAGGTTTACTGCATCTGTTTCCTCATGAATTAATTTTATGTGAATTAATGTACCATAAATATAATATAAAACTAGTATATGCGTGAATGAATACTATTTTTTGATAAAAATGTCATTCATAAATGAATTGTACAAGCGAGACATACGGGAAGTATATTAATTCGATAACGACCCGTGTTTAAGTGAAAACAGCATACTTATTTGGAAAAGACTGTCACTCTTGTCATATATATTGACTCATGTCGTAGCAATCATCGCCAAGTTCCGTACTTCTGTCAACGTAGCTCTGTATCTTATTTCTCCGGAGAATTGAAATGTCCCTTTTTTTCCATGAAATCCGACTCGCCCGTAAATAGGCCATTGAGAAACCAATGCAAACGTGCGGGAAAAGGCCAATTTCTCTTGTGAAATATTACTTCCACTTAACACCAGTATTCATTTTCCAATTCGAGAAATTACAACAGCTTGGTAAATATACGTTTCGTTTTAAAAATATAGAATTGGTAGTAAGAAGATTTCCGAAATATTAAATACGTTTACATTCAATCAAAGTATAAAATAAGAGTTTTTAGTCAAAGAAAATCAAGCCATAATTAACAATTCTGCTAACTGAAAGTTGAAACTTTCATTACGCTAAAGCGAATTGTATTACCAGTATTGCCACATTTTTAACGAAATAGCCCCATCACACGCTATATTACAGTCAAATTAGCACGTTTATTCTATTTCTTGATTACCAAGACATTCAACAAAATAGTAAATCAAGTATTACGTGTTAACCTGTTTCCTTTAAAACATTAAACAATTATATAAACACAGTTTGCATTAACTTGGTATGTAAACAAATTTGTGTTTTACAATATTGCTCTCTTTTTAGATCAAGAAGAAGAAATATATCTTGTAATAAATGTTAAAATATCAAGTGTATTGTATTAAATTATGATGACAATGTCCAGTTAAGGAGGGAACCATACATCTGTAAAATAAATTTAGATTAATCATTTAAACGCATTTTAAAATGGAATTATACTATTTAATATTCGCTCGTATTAATAATTAACTTAAGTAAGACAAATAATTCTGCATTATTGTTATATGTATTGTAAAATTGGTTGTAATCTAGACACATTATACCCAG
>JAUTBR010173313.1:0-15803 GCA_032361205.1 Pseudorimula midatlantica | reverse complement strand
ATATACGGTATATTATTGTTGTACAATAACCGGCAACCTGAATTAACATTATTATTTAAATGCTAGCTATAAACATGAGTAAATAGAACCGTCCATCAGTTGTCAAGTTCACTGCATAATATACAAGATTTCGTATTTGAAATGTATTAGCTAATCGTGATTGACATTCACCATACCTGCACATTTCACCCCCGTACTAACACTTGTATGAGGGGTTGACGGACAGCCTACAATACATGTCTGTAATCCATGCCATGTACATGAATATTTATACATTTAGACGAAGTCCATGTGCTAACTGCAAGCTTGTGATTCACTTAATTATACAGCACAAGCTACAAGACATTCGATTAATATATCAGTTAATGGGTATCGATATTTCAATATTACAGATATTAGAGAAATTTAAATCGCATGACATAATTACTGTGAATTTTTATTAATTTACATATATTTATACTGATAGCTGCATTTCAATCCAATGAATTTATTTACATATTTTATTGTGAAAGGGAGAAACTTTCATCTAGGGTATGGGCTAGGACACTAATGTTGACAATCATTTGGTTGTGCTCACTGGTTGTCACTACTATATAGCTGGCAACACGATTGCCCGCTTCCATTTTAATTGTCAAATATTTTATTTTAATTGTTGCAAACATGATCTACGATTTTTTATTTAAAAAAAAATTCCTGCTTGTTTTAATTTGGTGGCAGTACATATATTTCCATCCATGTTTCTTGTGGATGTGTTATATCGTATCATTCTGTACACTATTGCATTATCTACTACTAGTTTCCATATTGCAGTTGTTACCATAAGATGCGTTTCTATTCAATGCAATTAACTGTAATACCGTGTCCCCCTAGAACGTGGGTGGACCTAGCAGGTCCATATGTAATGAGATGTAACAGATACTGGATAATTTGACAACCTTTATGACATAACGACAGGTTTCCATGGAAACTGATGCCATCGTTAGACAGGCGGTATAAATGGTGAATGGTGAAGTATTCACGATCAAAACTGTTTTAGTAGTAGAAGTTAAATGTATTCTGCCACCATATACTATATATTCATAGTGATATACATGTATGTTTACCTTGTCATTTTTAAACAATTATATTCTATTAAGTATATTCTTATGTTATGTTCTGATTTAATCTGCTAATGGAGTGTGTGTGTGTGTGTGTGTGTGCGTGTGTGTGTGTGTGTGCGTGTGTGTGTGTGTATGTATGGGTGTGTTTGAGAGAGAGAATAGGATGTAGGAGAACCATACAACTGAGAATTATCACAATAAAGGAGAACCATGATTGAAGAAAGAAAGATCCTACTATTGCGGATTATCTAAGAGGACATATAAGATGACATATATAAGAATCATACGATTGCGGATATATGTCAGTCATACGATTGTGGATGGATGTCAGTCATACGACTGTGGATATATGTAAGTCATACGATTGTGGATGGATGTCAGTCATACGGCTGTGGATAGGTGTCAATCATGTGAGTGTGGATAGGTGTCAATCATACGACTGTGGATATGTGTCAGTCATACGATTTTGGATAGATGTCAGTCATAGGACTGTGGATAGGTGTCAGACATATGACTGTGGATAGATGTCATGCATACGACTGTGTGGATATGTGTCAATCGTACGACTGTGGATAGGTGTCAGTCATACGACTGCTGATCGTACTTCTACTTCCTCTTCTTCAGGACAGAGGGCAATGATATTACCGTGGACATAGGATGAACATACTACTGTAGATAATAAAGCAATAGAACTACCCCGGTATACGGATGTAGGTGACTGTATGTGGGCCATGAGTATAGCCAGCAGCACTTACCTTACTGAGAGAAAACTACTTCCTACAATCAATTCTATGAACAGTCATGAAAAAAACATTGCTGTCTGCTCATGTACTATTTCGTTTAATACATGCTAACAGTGATGCACAATCAGATAGGCAGTTGTTAGTATCAGATATAAGGAGCTAAACGCGTGAGATGGACGTGAATTTGACATCTACGTTACTGGCCATTTGTGCGCAATCGTTCATTATGTCTTTGAGCAGGATTCCAGCATCAATGTTTTCGGAAAGATATTCGTTTTCAGTACAGCAAATGCGTTTTCAGATGGTACAAGTCGTACATTTCTTTCACATTTTCTTGTGGAGTAGTTCCAAATACAGTATATAGACATACCTACATGTTTTCCAGATTTACTAGTATTGGTCGTTCAGCAAATATTTAATATATATTTAGGTAATGGTGAAACTCCATTTGAATTGTGGATGTGTATCGTGAGTAGCGTAGCGTAGTGGAGTGGAGTGGAGTGGAGTGGAGTGGTGTGGTATACGGATAGGAGTAGGAGTAGGGGTGGGGGTGGGTTGGTTGTTGTGGATGCCATGGTTTCCGTTTTGACGTTGGTGGCGTTCGTAGGTAAACGTTCTCATCGTGTACGTATTTAGGCAAACATTTCTCCATCTCTCATCTTAACTATATTTAGGCAAAGATTCTCATCCTATCCATGTTTAGGCAAATGTTCTCATCCTGCCCATGGTTAAGCAAAGTTTGTACCAAGTCCATGTTTAGGCAAAAGTTCGCATCCTGTCCAAATTTAGGTGACATGTCTCATCATGTCCATATTTAAGTAACATATCTTATCATGTCCATTTTTAGGTAACATATCTCATCCTATCCACATTTAAGTAACATATCTTATCATGTCCATTTTTAGGTAACATCTCTCATCCTGTCCATTTTATGTAACATCTCTCATCCTGTCCATATTTAGGTAACATCTCTCATCCTGTCCATATTTAGGTACAATCCTGTCCATATTTAGGTAAAATCTCTCATCCTGTCCATATTTAGGTAACATCTCTCATTCTGTCCTTATTTAGGTAAAATCATGTCCATATTTAGGTAAAATCTCTCATCCTGTCCATATTTAGGTAACATCTCTCATCCTGTCCATATTTAGGTAACATCCTGTCCATATTTAGGTAAAATTTCTCATCCTGTCCATATTTAGGTAACATCTCTCATCCTGTCCATATTTAGGTAAAATCCTGTCCATATTTAGGTAAAATCTCTCATCCTGTCCATATTTAGGTTACATCTCTCATCCTGTCCATAGTTAGGTAACATCTCTCATCCTGTCCATATTTAGGTAACAATTCTCAACCTGTGCATTACATCCTGTCTAAGTGCATCGTGGGAAGTCCTCACCACGCCGAATGCTGTTTCGTGGTCTATGTCAACCACCGCAGCGTTTTATCTCCGGGGTGCGCTGCTGTGACGGGTCTCCCTCTACTGAAAGTATTGTTGATTCCTTAATCCTTGTCTATATCAGTTGACTTTGTATCCCGCCGTACCCCCGGGTAAATGAAACATCTAACCGAGGCACGGCCCAGAATGACAAATATTTGAGAGTTGAGGAAAATGTCAATATTGTGACAAGGGTGGGATCTAGCAGAGCGGGGATAGCTATAGGATTCACTGGTTTTAGGATACAAGTTTCCAATTGCATTCGACGACCTGTGGAGAGAGTCGCAAATGCACTCGCTTGTCAAATACATTTCACGTGTCAATCACGGTGCAGTGATGTAGGATTAATTCCGAATATTCCCAATTTGTTTAAAACTCATTAAGTGTGAAATGTTAAGGATGCTCGAAAGGAGCACGCGAATGGGGCGTCAGATAGAATGAGGGGAAGGACCCCGAGATAGAGAATAGATGGAGACAAGCATAACATAACACGCTGTAGTTCGCGCCCCAATAAGGGTGTTAGACGGGTTTTACACGAAATCCTACCGCATACAAATCTAATCCTGGTGATTTTCTTCCTTAACTTCAGCGAGCTCATAAAACTATGTGAGCTCAACAGTCCCGCGTTGCCGCATCGCCAGAAATCCTACAGCATAACAACTGTATGGAGCATCGCTCCATGATATAGCACTGCCTTAGACTTGCAGCTTTTCAGCAGCTCTGCAGGTACCTATCTAAACACCAGCGTCCAAACTATACCGGTTTCGCTTCAAAGAGCCCGCCGGGGTCTCCATAGGTAATTTCTCAGGTGTGAAAAGACATAACACACGGGAGACACCCACAACTGAAGCAAAGTCCTGCAGCCCGAGCATATAAAGACTAAAAGATCCCTATAAATGGCAAGGAAATGAAACACTATAGTGTTGAAGATAGACGTGTATGACTAGACGTGAATTGACGGATTAAGTCCAACACTAGGACATGATTAATGCAATGCTGAGCTATAGATAAACCACGCTGGGGTCGTGGAATTTTTAACAATAATTTAATAGGATGTTCTACCAGGAGATAAGTAATTGAAATTTAGTTGGATTGTTGTTGTATTCATATTAATAAAGCTGAAATAGACAAGACTGAACCATTTTGTAACCGTGATTAATTTTTAATTGCAGGAAATTAGTTACATGAATAAGTTTAATAACATTTTTTACAGTACATAACTTATTGTTCCTAGTATTTATGAGAATTAGCCAAATCATACAAGTAAGTTTATTCTATACAGTGGCTACTACATTCACATGTACGTGTACGTTACATATTAATACTTAGTAAACTATTACATTAGTCTCTAGTGGCAGTGCGTAAGAGAAGATAGTTTACTTTTACATTTTGTTGACAGGATTTATTTGTCATCTTGAGAGACAGTATTAGTTTTCCCCGTTTAAAAAAAAAATCCATTCTCAAATAATGAACGCTAAAAATGTCAGAAAATTCGTTTTAAACGCAATCAAAATATAACGTGTAAATTATATTTATTACAATTGTAATGTGTGATGTGTGCGTAATTTCACGTGTCTTGCCATCAATAACATCACATGTTTAATTTTATATTCTTCTGCTTATCATTATTAATACTAATATGCCGATCGTGTTTTGGTTGGTGAAGTGCATGTGCATCGCACGTTCTCTTTCCTGCACAGCTTGCCTCAGAACGATGGTTCACGTGTTGTGACCACACGATGTTATATCAGCGCATGATCAACCACTGACTACAGTTGTACACAGTTATGCGTTTTACTTTGATCATATCATTTATAAAATTAATAACCAATATCATGCGCAGCTCTACACGCCAACGGTGCTGTAATTCCATGTCATATACGAGAATAGGTTTTTAACAAGATATACCGGTACATCATCTGAAAACGTTATTTATTTATTGTTCTTATTTATTTTCTAAACGTTCTGCTGTACGGCGAAAACATAACGTTTGATTTTCGTTCTTTATTAACAAGTTTATTATTATTATACACATCATATTAAAAAGATAAACGAAATAGTATATTATTGTTTTCCCACACATTTCAATAACGTTGCCAAATGTGTGAATAGGATAGTACATGGATAGTTGATGGCGTATGCTATCCTATACATGTACAAACATATACGTCCAAAACAGTAAAAAGAATAATATAATTTTATCATGAAATATTCGCATTTATTAATTGTAGTATATTTTGAAGTAGACACACTTTAGTTATTTTTAATTGAAGTTTACGTCGCGGTCGCAGTATTAATTATGACATTAAAGTCACGTCGATTGAATAGTTGTCACATCACCATTTCATACCATACAGGTCTAGTAGTCTACAGCACAATGGCGTACTACTATATATGAATACTTTGACAGGTGCAGTACAATTTCTCCACGAATAGTTGCTCTAGCAAACTGGTTGCAGGGCTTCGCAGTGACTGGGGCCAAATCGATCAGTACGGGCCATTCGACCATTTGGTTGTAACAAAATGACAAGCAGTTTCCATATTTCGATCCGATCCCTTTCCCTCGTTTAAGTAAATTTTGATTAGTTTTTTGTGCGCCTGGGACAATTACATCTTTACATCGTCCTTCAATGCTGGCCATTGATTATGAGCTATTGGAGGCAATGCGGCTTTTGAAATGCCAGCAGTCCCGTATTGTCCTCGGTCGTAACGCTTTTAGGCGCAGAAAGGGCTTCCCGACTTCAGATCCAGGACTGAAAATCTCTTTATGGCTAAAATATATCACTGGTGAATGGTTCATTGTCAGTGATTAGAGGCAGGGGAGAATCGGCCGACGATTTTCCCAACACGAAATTACAGCAATAAAATCTATATCTGACGTTTATAGCTATTCCTTGCTGATCACTGGCCGGAGCTTTCGTGTTTTTCGTTTAACCTGACAAATGTATATAGGGTGTGGGGTGAAGTATGTACACGTCATTGCTGTGTCACAGAGACTCTCTACCACACACAGACACAGACACAGACACACACACACGCACACAAACACACACACACACACATACATTCACTCACACAGACACACACAAACACATACACACACAAACACACATATATACACACACATACACTCACACACACAAACACACACACATATACACACATACACATATACACACACACTCACACACACACACACACACTGTAAGTCGGGTGTTGTAACTTTATATTAATATGTGGGTAAGGCTATTGTGCTTCAGTTAGTTGATTAAAGGCATAATATATCAGACCTGTAAAGTGGACAAACGAATTTAGATCTGAGACTAATTACGCTTGATTAGTCCACACAAAAGTTGTTATTTACTGATGTACTTAGTCCCCAGTACTCGATAGTTATCAACATATTCATATTTTATATGAATATAGGGAACGTTCCTCTATGTATCTTGTCTTTGATGCATCAACCGATTACATAGGGGATGTACGAGCAAACATTAGAGTTATGTCCTCTTACATGATAGATAATGAAGCCGTTGTCTATCACTGAGGGGTTGCAGTGGAGATCTTTCAAGCACACGGTGATGGACAGCTTTTTGGAAGTACACACATGATTTTATATGTACTTTGCAGTTATACTAGTAGCTAAGAACTAGTCCAAAACAACCATAAACATATGTGATAGTATACCTTTAATGATTTAACAAAACAAGTTGCAGGGTTTAATCACATCACGTGTTTAGTAAAGGTTTAATTAAACAAGTTGTTAGGTGTAGTTATATTATCCGGTTACATAATCTAATCATAATCATGATCTACTGATTATATAGTCCTGGGTCTTAATATAAATGCATGCGTATAATGTGTTCCTCGGCTGCGTTCTACCGATAATCTCCGCCAAGACACTGAATACCTTTCTTGACTCATCTACGGACGTGAAACCAGACACACTCCCAACAGTTCCCATGTCGTCATCGTATGTCCATCTCTAAGCTACTGTGTATACATGTTCCGTGTATATTATACTATATATAGGCGAATATTACCCCAAGATTGGGCTTTAGGCCTAATACGCAACGATGCCAACACAGCGAAAACAAGCAACTATTGTACAAGGTTGGACTTGTATGTACACGAATCCGCTGGAGGAAGTCTATGCTATTCTTTAGAAGCCTTGTAACAAACGACCAGTATTTTGTAACGCAGCACTTCTATTCGTTTGTTCCAAGTTCAATGCTTTCAAGTTTAATATGATTAGATTGAAGGGACATCCTGTCGTCATAGTTTATAACTGGGATAGATATAACACTGTAAAGTGTTTTTTTGATTGTTGTTTTTCGTTTGCTTTTGCCTGCTAACCTTTTCAAAATAATATGGGTCGTATGGTACTCAATGTCAATATCAAGATAAATCCACAAGAACAATTACTCCGTAAGTCAAGAGAAGTTTGTGAGTAAAAAGGCTCAGACATTCTATACAGCTATTGATCACAGATCGCCTGTTGTATGATAACGAAGCGTTTCTTTTGCCATCATAGGACATATCCGGTAATTATTGTGACCAAAGCTCTGGCACCGTTTCTTGAACGCGCCTCCACTGCAAGATGAACGAGCACCGCCGTTGTCTATCCATCGATGGCACGGCCAATCATCTCCGCTATATCTCCCTAACCGTTTGCGATGTATCTGATATAGACAAGGATTACACCCATAACTAGGGTGACACAACGCGGGATGAAAAGTCAATGACAAGCCAAGGAATGAAATGAACATGTGCCCGAAATAGAGCATTTGGATCTGAGTTATGGCAGATGGGTTGATCTAGTGATAAGCGCAGGACAGAGAAGAGTAATTGCTTCTTGGAAACAATAGCCAATCATTGTTATACGTAACAGTACTGTCAATATAATTTGGCCCTTATCATCTAAATTGCCGACTGGGTGAAATGATCACCGCGCCAGTCCTAGGGAGGATCAGCAGAACATCACCGATGGCTTTACATGGAGGACGAACTTGGTCATCGTATACATTGGGTCCAATACACGTGCGGTGTGTCTTGTCAAGACGCTTCTCTCCAAGTTCCAATGGTCTTTCTGATTGTGTATTTACTCTTCTTGAACGCATACCATTCGTTCTGTATACCTACATTAGTATTGTCTAGATCCATTAATTATCTGCGTGTTTTTAACATGTAACGGTACATTTCTCGTGGTCACTGGCACATTCTGAAGCGTTGTCTTTGCCCTGGAGATCTGAAAGTAAAACTACCTCTGTATTATTTCTATTGTATACAAAATGTATCTGGAACATTATCGACTTCTCGCCTCCTTGTATACTGAACTACCCCAGTTGTGTTGAGTTAGAGCCCCAACATATTTCATTCTATAAATATGCATGTACCAGCAATTAACTTGAAAGTAAACCTGAAGAAGAAAATAATAATTAAATGTGCCAATATGGTATATATAATTGTACAAATTGTGTTTGTTAATTTATTAAAAACATTTGGTTTCTTTTTGCTAGGGATACATCAGCGTTTTCGTCAGTGGTGCATGATTTAGAATTAGCGCAACTAGACAATTTAAATGTGCATTTAGGCATCGCTGGAGGAAATTATTCTGGGTTTCATCAACATTATATTATTTTGAAGAGAAAATAGCATTGTACTTTGTATTTAAGAAAACCAAGTTACCGACACAAACCGTATTGAATTCATGTTGAGTACCACGAAGATAACTTCAACGATTTAGTGATATGTTCGTATGAAATGCATAGACACTCAACACATGGAATATTTCTCCTATTAAAAGATCAAACAGAAAGAGTCAGATTCGCCTTGTCATTTCCTTTGCAATGAAACGGGATAATGATAAGAAGTTCCCATGCTAACTGGCTCCTTCTTTAATCTCCACAACACAAGTTGTGTGCCGTGTTTGGGTGATGACAGGTTATGTTAGAAACAGAACCAGGGGTGATGACAGGTTATGCTGGCACCAGAACCCCGTCCTGTGGTAACAGTTGTTGATTTCGTTGAAATCGACACAAATTGACGAGGCTACCAACCCGATGAAATGAAACAGACACTGTTAACTATAACATTTACACCAGAATTTCACTCTGAATTAAAAGCAAAGTCTCCGATTTGGCATTTTTCATGCCGTTCTGCTAGAATTATTGGACTTTCCTCTACCGACTTTGACAATGCAATTACCACATGGCAATCCGAAGCATTCAAGTGCGAAAAACTCGCTAGTGTATTCGTCGCGGGACAAGCAGGATCGCGTTGGGTAATAGGGTGGGAAATTAGCCGAACCCCTCATCCTGTTTGTTTTGATCTGTAATTAAGCAATTAGTACACTTAATGTCATCTTAATTATTGACCGAATCTTCAAACGAAAATTAGTTTTGGTATTGGTTACAACGACAAACACAGATGCTGGTCTTGTGAGAAAAAGGAGGTCGGGATTTGAAGAGCAGTCTTATCAGCTCCGTCGGCTCTGCTGAACGCTTTAGGGAAAATCGACAAAATTACAGGTTGTAAAACTAAATTCACCAACTATTAAGATAAAGGAAATTGTATTTGAGAGTCCCAAATTCGAAAGTTAATTACAATGAAATGAATATTCCACCAACCACGTGATGCAGTGAAAGTCACTGTATGTCAATATCTACATATCTTTCGATCAAATAATGTTTTTTGAATCCGTAAATATATTCCGTGTAAATTATATTAGGCGAGTAATGAGGTGCCGTCTATTACTTGAGATGCCATTGATTTTAAAGCACCACTTGAAGGCGTCGATTGCTTATCAGAGCTAATTTAAGGCCATGCGATAATATTTATCGGCGTATATGTAGAGCACCAATGTTTATTTAGAAGTGTTATCTCACACTAATGAGGAGAACAAGGTGAAAGGTGCGTGCCACTTCCACCAGATCCACAGAGCTGTCGATGGAAAACAGGTTCAATTCACTCTGTGATAGAACAAGTGTGGTATGGTGGTATGTATACGTGCAAATGTTCTTGAATTGTTCCAGGTGTCTTTGAAGATTCAGTAATTTGCTAGGTTAACATCAAATACGTTTGCCATTGATATTTTGCCAATATTCTGACGGTTTAATGTTATTAGTAAAACAATATCTTAAGTTATAAATATTAACAAATTAGTCATTATAATTATTTTATTTAAATCATTTCTTTTTTAAATATATATTTTATATATTTTGTTCTGTCATAATAATCTCAATAATCTCAATCATAATTATTGTCATCATGATTATGATTGAGATTGTGTGAAGAAAACTGAAACTAAAAACAATGACTTTATTAATAAAGCTAACATTACGACATTTTATTTATAGTATTATTTAGGTTGGCCTAGCTTTGTATTTAAATCGTGAATAAACTAACCACCAACAACATATCTATTCGTCTATATATTGCACCACGTCACTGAAGTGTATGGGTTTTCAGTATTTGCAAATTTGTATTGGATGTAGGTAAACCTGTTTCAAGTACATGTACTTTAATAACATATGTCGACATGCACTATAAAGACAGCTAGGGTAACGTTCAAGGTGGCTACAACTCAAAGAAATTATATTTACACATAAAATACTTTACATTGAGAATACCATATTATCATCAATTCTGTTTGTTTGGCATTGAACATGTATTAATTGTTTGTTTCAGGTTTCGTATTCTGAGAGACAGACATGATAGACAATTGCTGATATAAATAATTAAATCATAATATGGCTAATACATGCTGTACATATATTTTGTCCATTATACTAATACTACCATTCGTTTTCGTCTTTTAGAACATCGTGTGGATAAACCATTATAGATTTGTTTAGCACAGAACATGTTTGCGATGCTTTATATTTCATGTTCTTGATAGCTTAAACTATGCCGTTTGTTATTATTAACTAATTCTTTTGAAATACGTCCAATAGATTTGTGATCTCTTATACCATTTATTGCAAGACATCGTCGTGTTTGGATGTTGCCACACCAAATGTCAATTTTAAGAAATACCGGTAAAATCATCATAATTTATTCGTCCCGCATACTTCCTTCACCACTATTTACCATATCTCTCATTGGTAGCTTTACGTTGGCTGCACACTTCGAAATGTCATTTGTACCACCCGACACCACCCCGCCCCTTTCTAATCAAACTTAATAAATTATAATAGTTCACATATGCTATATTTGTCATTATATTTCAGAATGTTTCATGTGAATACTATATTTTGAGACCACCATGCATCACCCTCAACCACCCCATAACCCCAGTAACTAGCGACCGTGGTTGGTTCCCAATGGAGCCACATGCATGCACACAACTATGCACAGCTTTAGTCTGAATTCGGAAGGCGTAATAAACCGCAGCTTTATTATAGGGATTGAGCCACGGTATAGCAGAACCTCATAATGTGACAGGCTTGCTAGAGATATGTTCTCTATTTGTCATTTCCACCAATCCCACTTGTGTGTGTGTGTGTATGCTTCTTCCAGCAATTCTAATAATTGTTTTCTGGATCTTTGTGAATGTTAGATTGCCTCGTCCCTTCCTGTGTTAGCCATTGGGTATAGCATGCTGCTGCTTCTCTCGTCTTCTGGGCAACATTAGCTTTGCTAACAACTGTTTATTACTCATGTTTTTATATAGTTTAATGGTTCCTTCCTTCATCCAGCACTTTGTAGATACATTGAAACTATATTTCTCGAATTGAAACTGTACTTCACGATTTAACTACAACATGTTAAATAAATAATTGGTGTTGCCTCATTCATCCACACATGTTACAAACCGCTGTGTGGTACACTACTCAAAATCTATTTATCGCAGGTCATTCAGATTTGGCACAGCGTTAGGAAATACTTGTACCCAACCAGATCCAAAATTACAAATTCGTAAATCGCAAGTGTTGGTACATTAACCATAACGAGTAAACGAACGGGTATTTTTCTTTTTCTGATGCGTGTCTTTTTTCTGATGGAAGATGGTTCCGTTGCGACTACACGCTACTATAAAATGCGTTTATAAGCCACTGCAGTTGCATCCGAAGGATTGGTAATGCCACTGTACTATATATAATATGTTTACACTTAATAAACTTCCATATTGTATTGGTCTACACAGTACCGTCTACTCCTCTACCGTATGTCTTGAGCTACTCCATGCATGAATGCCATCGCCATCGACTTCTCGTATGGCAGAGATAGAGAGAAATAGTGTCATTGCGTATGCTCTGCTACACTATTTAGAATTAATAATAGACCAATCGATACACACTAATACTAGAATTAATATTTATCAAAAATATATAATAAAAACATAAAATAAATACCACAATCTGACTATTTCTCATGAACTACTATAACGACAACACAACTTTGCCAGATTATGAACTATCTAATTATTTCCTTAGCCTGGGTAGGAATTGGGGTATGAGCCATCTCTGGAAGACATATAATCACACCTGTAATCCCAGGTAACGTTAACTGCCGAACTCACCAGGCTTTGACGTAAATGATCCTCAATGACTCGTATTGGAACAGCGTGGAACTCGCCAAGTGTGTAATTCTTATATGGCAGATAATAAGTATACTTTGCTTTTTCTATTCAGGACACTTTTGCCGGATTGTGGGACGTGATTGTCTATACTTTTGTAATAAAAACAAACCGTTTCGTCATCGTAATCCCGTCTGGACATCTGCATTGTGTGGCGGCGGTGAAGGTGTCGGACATAACACTCTGTATACCATACTGTGAGATTCCCCTGCTGTGTGGAGCTACTGTAAAACGTTTGTGACTTGTCTTATGTAACGTTTAATAGCCGTGCAGTCTATCTTTAAAGTTACGGAATC
Organism: Pseudorimula midatlantica; assembly: GCA_032361205.1. Lineage (NCBI taxonomy): Eukaryota > Metazoa > Mollusca > Gastropoda > Lepetellida > Lepetodrilidae > Pseudorimula > Pseudorimula midatlantica. The sequence continues at coordinate 2,646 of JAUTBR010173313.1, read as the reverse complement.
TTTTTGAAAATTACTTGTCAAATTTTATTGTTACACTGCTTAGACTGCGACAGTGCACTGTCTGTCTTGATATTGAGTTCTCCTTTCATGAAATATTATTAATTTTATTATATTAACTTATAGATTACTATCGCCTCTATTATTGCTCCATACTTATGCATTTAATTCACACATAAACCAATTTATTGACATCAATGTTTAGTCTATAAAGAAGTTTAACATAATTATATACGAGAAACATGTACCTATAATATGTAGAAACTAATAGTATGTTCTAGTATGTATTATACATACAGTGTACATCATTACATTTAATAACAAATGTGGATGACGAGTAAGTAAATAATTACATTACGGTACAATATGCTAAATTATAGGTATAAATGGAATAAAATAGAATAATGAGATTGTATTGGTCATGATAACTAAAAGTGCATTTTGCGCTTACATTTCCTAAACCTTTTGTAGCAATAATGAAACTAAACTATTTACTTTAAAAATGTGTACAGGTACGCAATGCGTTACATCAGCAAAGTTCATAAACATAATATATTTAACTGCATGTGTGGTTAGACTTATAGAAACCGCCAGTTATATTGCCAAAACTAAAATATTCCCAGCGTCGAATTGGAAGGAGAAATTGATCTAGAGAGTAAAATATTATGACCTCTAAAGCCCCCAATTAACATAAAACAGTCTGTGTAGTGCACAGGTTCCTCGTAAAATATCGTTAATGTAACAAACCCTGTGATTGTCGTGTCAAATAGAAATGTACGTGACGACACAATCAGACTCGGGGAAACGTGTAGCATTTGAAATTCAAATTTTGGTACAGAGGTCAGAAACATTAGTTTAACAATGCTGAATGCTGGATTACTTGTTGTGTTATTGCACTGCAATGTCATTAGCAATATTATTGTATTGAAAGTTAATTTTGTGCACACCGCTCTGATTTGTTAGCAGCCAATAATTGAATAGGATCGATTAGGAATAGTTTTCTAAATTAAATTGTATTCATTGTTTAAAGAAGTATTGTTTAAATATTGTATATATCTCGAAAATTAGTTAAATGTACATGAATTTTATGTGATGGAAATCGTTAGAAAGTAGTATTTCGAGAATTCTAGAGCTTATATTGAATGGCGTTTCACAGATAATCTTAAACGAATGTGCATTCACACAGGAGTAGGACATACGATGATTTCTGTAGCGGTGAATGAATAAAAACAACCTTTGAATCCATACAGTAGGAAATGCTAATATAAAAGCGATATAATATACTAGTATGAAAGTATTATATATAGTTGTGTAAAAGCCATTGTTGAATAATTCACTTAGATGATATTTATCAGTCTGTATAGTACACGTGTCAAATAAAGTAACTCATACATTATCAGCATGAATTAATTAATATTGTAAATAATAATTTTAATTTGGACTTGTCGACATGATCATAGCCATATTTCAAGTTCATACGTATTGGTATGAACATTATTAATAATTATGGGTATAACGATATAATAATATAACGAAAACATCGCTATGGATGAACATAAGTACTCATTTTTCGATATTTTCTAAAACCGATAAAGTACATAGCCTCATTACTTTATACTCTTCATGCTCTTGGAAATATGAGGACACTTTACAGTTTTAACATTGTCATTGCTTAGCTAGACACACCGTAGTAGTGAATATATAATGTGCAGACATATATGTCTGTTTAAATCTATACTAGTTTGGTAATCTGAGCATTGATTAAATAACTGTGGAGACATGGTATCATTATAGCATTATAGCATTATAGCATTATAGCATTATAGCAATACACTTTGTTAAGGTGATGTTGTTAAGGTGATGCATTACCGGTATAAGAATTATTATTATTATTATTTAAATTAGAAATACATTCACATTGGTAAGCCATTATTCATGAGGTAAGAGGACTTCCTCACGATTGCTAGCAGTTGTTAACGTGTTCAGTACTGCAGATATTAATCGCAGTGATGATTGACAATTACCAATGAGTGTGTCGACCAATGACCCATTAAGGTTTCCACGCTTCGCTTGTAATTTGCAGGTCACTCCAGTAATTACCGGGCTAGTGATGACGTAACCTACAGTTCCACCCAAGTCTCAAGGGAATGCCACCCGGCTGTCTCAAAGTGGCGTGACATTAGACACCTCGCCACGTGCCTATTCTTCCCGTTCATGCTCCATTTGTGTTGATTGTCACAAGAGATGACCGATACACTGTTTATATCTGCTGCGATGCCTCGTTGGAATACACTGGACGTAATGACATTAATGTGTATGTATATAGAGTGTACACACACAGAAATAGATACATCGTGCATGCATTATGAATTAACCTTGGTTTTGTTATATTATAATTATAATTACTAAAAATAAATCACATTAATACCACATTCGACTTTTTGGATTATATTAAATGAATATATTAACATATAGTTTCTCACGCAACAAGCTAATATATTATATTTATTAATTGGTTTAGGGTAGAATCAGTAGAATCTGTTCGATAGACATGTAGATATATAGATATCTGTCGAACTGAATCCACTGACTCTACACTATATATATATATGTAGATGCCGCACGTCAATTTTGAACTTGTAATTATAT
>JAUTBR010172980.1:3470-13589 GCA_032361205.1 Pseudorimula midatlantica | reverse complement strand
GACAATCGATTACGAGTAGTCACAATCGATTGTCGCAAATAATATTCTATAAATAGCTCAAGTGAGAGGAGTAGTACAGCTGTTGTATTTGTCCGTGTATTTATGTTTAACCGTCGGATTATATATCTATACATTCTTGTAAGCTGGGTTCAGATATTCTGTTAACATTATATTGCCTAACAAATATCGATGTTCAAGATGTCATATTTTTTTAATCAAATAAATAAAATGTTTTAATTGAAATCAAAGTTGACTGTATTGTGATGTAGAAGATAAGGATACCAATGCAAGAGCCTACAGTGAGGTCATTGTTCCCCCTGGTGATTCATATGGACACTAATTGCTGATAGGCTGAGAACCTTTGTCTGTCCCCTATTGTTGGTATTGTTGGGGGAGAGGGTGGGGGATGCGGTTAGGGGAAGGGTTTCAGGGTTGATGGGAGGATGCCTTGCCTGGGCATTGTTATTGTTCTGCTTGGAATGAGTCACAGGGTTCCAGTGCATCTGTCTACTGCATCTGTCAGTTCCATGGCTACTGCCACCACCACTGCTAGCTGGACTGGGATTAATAATATCTCCCTCCCATAACCTTTTGTTGTCTTGCTGAGGGCACAGTTTCCCCATCATCCACTGTTTTTCAATTCTACTAATTCTTGTTTACTGTGTGGTGTGCGAGTTTGCTACGGACACTTTTTTGTACATGCATCGCGGTAGGATTTCTTTACTTATTTCTTTATGTGTTATGTTATTAACATGATTAATGTGTGTGTAGTTTTTCAATGTGTGCAGTGTTGTTGTCTAATGACACGGTTCATTGAGACACTTTCCTGTCTGTTTTGCAGTACCCGTTGAACTTTGATTGTTTGTAGTATTTAATTTAGAAACCCAGCACTGTAAGCCTGCTGACCTTCCATGAACTGGATGACAGCGAAATATTATATATATATTATGTATGGGAAATAAACCACTGTGTGTGTGTGGTGTGTGTGTGTGGTGTGTGTGTGTGGTGTGTGTGTGTGTGTGTGTGGTGTGTGTGTATGTGGTGTGTGTGTGTGTGTATGCGGTGTGTGTGTGTGGTGTATGTGTGTGTGTGTGGTGTATGATGTGTGTGTGTGTGTGGTGTATGTGTGGTGTGTGTGTTTGTCTATATAATATTAATAATAATATGCACGTCTATCTAATATTAATAATAATATGCACATGCATGTGTGTATGTCACATTATTTTATCATGCTATTTATAAACTAATGAAATATTTTATATATAAAGACCATAATTTGGAGATAGAAATGAATGGAATTCAAGGTCAGTATAAGTAGACTGTAAGCTAGGTATCAAAGTGCTAGATTGGAATTTAAATGTCAGAATCTTCACTTTAGAAATTAGATTGCAAATATAATGTTGTATTAATTAATTGTTTCATACACTTTTATCATCATAACCTTTTTTTAGTACAACACAATTTGCATAGTTTGTTGATGCTCTAAACTGTTCTATATTATGTTTACATTAAACTCAATTATGGATACTATTTCTGTGAACATGTTAGTTTGTGTGGTGGTAATGGAAGTGTGTGCTTTTGGTGGGGAGAAAATAAGCCTTATCTGATGGAGTGCATGACTAGATGAAAGCATGCTATGGCCAGCACTTGAATGTATTTAATTGATGGTGTGTGTCAGAGACTGGCTGTTGATGGGTAATGGCTGTATGATGACATGACCTATTTTGTGACTGGAAGTATTTAGGCTGGAGTATTGATTCCATGCAGATCCTATGCACAGACTGCACTGTGGGACTAGCAGTAGTAGCTATGTAACTCATTTAGTGACAGTACAACGAATCCTTCTTATAACACCATTCTACATTATCTACAGACTTGGAGATACCATGTTAGCAGCATTCAGAGCAACTTCCAATAATATTATTCATGAATTACTTAACAACGTAACCATGCTAGCCAAACAACCTCATTCCTTACTAGTCAATTGGCTCCAGTAAACAATCAGTTGGCGATTCAGTCGGTGATTGTTTGCCAATAAGTGCTAATAAATGCGAGATTATACAATAATGTTGGAGACTTCATCATTGACAATACCACAGTTAAAGTGACTCAAACACAAATTCATATTTTATAAACCTAAAGAACAGATCATCCTACATCATGTACACTGATTGGTTTCCTTCCAAATGATCTGTTATTGATAAATCGGCTCATTTTCCCCAGGAAATCCGTTTGTTTATTTACATAGACTGCTAGGTGAGCAGGTGAGTGAGTGAACTGCTGGGTCATTTCTGTCAATAAACGTGTGACTTTATGGTCACTATCACTATCTATCAAGCATCCGACTGAGGACCAATTACAGCCTACTCTTCTAACCACGTGACTAGCATTGAGGGAAATTCAAATGAGGCTGATGAATTTATATTATTTACAAATGAGAAGCATATAGGCTCCATGACCAAATTGCATCTTCAAAATAATTGATTGTTTATCATCGACAGGTAAAAGGATTAATTTTAATGGGTTTTCTTGGCATTTCATGACTGAAAGCACAAATTCTTGAAAATATAGCTCTATGTATTACAAAAATGGGTATAGGTAAAATCACACTATATTGGCCACATCTATTTGAGCCACTTTAAGGTTGCTGTGATGTATTTTTTACCTAACTACTTTGGCTAACAAGGACACGTTTTGGTATTTTTATAGGACTTGCATAATTTGTTAGTTTTTACATACCATGTATACATAACAGTAGTGTTTTGGGTTTGTGCAAGGCCCAATTTATTTCTATTCAATAGCGCTTTTCAATTTTATGCTTTTATATAAGATTCTAATTTGAAAATACAATATTTCAGTATAAAGTTCCTAATTATATGTATTTACTATTGCTATATTTTATGAAAATCCATAATAGTTTTAAATATATATATTTCTATCACTACTTTTAACTTTTAGATTGTGTAAGCTATCATGTCAATAGTAGCTGAATGTTTGAAATATTGCATATAAAGTATACAAATAAATACTTTCAAGATTAATTGCATATAAAGTATACAAATAAATAGTTTAATGATTAATTCAGTCAGTTAGAATTAATACTAAATTTACTGTATATTTTCACAGCAATGTTGTTACATATTTTCTTGTATTTGTCTTAATTTATTCTATAATTAAGTTCAATAATATTTGTAGACACTAATATTAGGTGCTTAGCCTCACTATCGATTTTGTAAGTTGTTTACAACTATGCACATTTCATTTGTCAATCAAAATCAGCTTTAGACGTCTGCTCCCCTTGGAAACCAAGAGACTAAACTGAACAAATTGTATGGTATATTTTGGACAATACATGGCATGTACCCAGTGTTTGATGCAAGTCAGAAGGTTTTCAGGGACTCATCAGAAGATAATGACTGGGATGATATTAACAAACATCTTTGGGTATGATAAATATTGTTGAATTTCACAATTGAAGTTAGTCAGTCCAGCAGCTTTATCCCATCTGTAAAGTAAACAAAATTCAGAACTTAATCAAGTTCAGTCATAAGTTGGATAAAAATACATAGTTTATCTTACAACAGGGCAATTCAAATATATATTTTCTTCATTTGATTATTCAGTTATTCATACATATCCCAATACACCCCCATTTTTGCCATGTACCTATTTCCACTGCTGTCAGATAGCATCTCATACAGCAATATCAAGTGCCTGTCCAGAGGTCTAATATGCAGATTAATCACAATGTAGGTTATTAATAAAGCCTCAATAACTAAAATAAACAATTTTAAAATACTGTGTAGTGTCCCAATTTCGGGGTAGACCAGTTGTTGTGCTACTTATTAACATGCTTCTTCTGCTTCAAAAACTCAAAGAATCATGCCACCTGTCAGATATATTTGATCTAAAACTTCCCTGTTATATCACGAGAATTGGTAATCATGTCATCAGCAACCATAGGTATATGCAATTGAACAAAGTGAAACATTAGAAAATCTAGCTGTGATTGTAATGCACAAATCCAGGTAAAGTCCAAAACAACAGTAACACACAATCCCAGTCAAATGCAGTGCCATTTTTCTGTCGTTCAGTCCCTGACTGTAGTTGGGTAATTGAAATTAATGTTATTCCTGCAATTCAAATACTGATACTTACTAACTTTAAAATTTATTCGCCCGAATAGTGCTATCAAATAACAAATGTTATGAACTTCTAGTAAATTCTACCCGCCCTTAGGATACTTTTAGCATTGTATTGGGAGAAATGGCTGGGGCGAGTGTTAACTGCAAACCCTGAAGTATTGACACATTTCTTATGATGAGGGAAACTCGCCACTGCAAGATTTACATAGTCTGGAAGTGAAATAAACCCATGCAATAAATATGAATATTTTCACTAACTTACATTTACATGCTGTCAACATTATTTTCAACCTCTATTAGGGGTTCTCTTTGTATATACTCATTTATTTGAATTATATTTAGTCTGCATGTGATCGGGCAACTTAAGTCAACTTAAGTCGCCTTCAGCAGGGAGAGGGTTAAGGAAGTTGACATTCGTGTCAGTTTACTCTTGTATGCTACAGCCTAAACTTGATACAATGTCAGAATGGTGCTCACCAATGCTGGAGGGTAGGTGCAATCAATTACGAAAATAAAATGTGTCTACATTAGTAAAAAATTAATGAAATCTTACTTGTCAGGAGAAAGATAGTTGTATCATAATATGCAATCATGCCACTTTAGGGTAAAGAGTTCCAAGTATTTCAATCTACGGTATTGCATTTTTGAAATGATAAATAAAAATGTTCATTTCCGAGCTTTCAATTTCCCATTGACTTGCTTTGCCCATATATTCAAGAAGAAATTGGTGCGACTGAATAACATGCTACCGTAGAGACATATACTGAAAGCATCAGATGGGGGGTGGTGGAACCAGGGAGGGGGGTGAAAGATATCATCTGCTAGATATGCAAGGTATCAGCTGCCTAGCAGAGCCTGCCAACTTGTAAATCCACCAACCATCAGAAGCCATGGGTGCCATCTGACCCGCCCCCATCCCAAGTCAGGAATGGGATAATTTATACCAGATAGGCTTGTCTGTATGCTTGTACGCTCTGAGACCAGTGCTAGCCAACTGCAGAACTTTGCTGGAAGAATCCGAAGAGAGAAACAGAATTGTGTATGCATCCATTCCGTCCAAACTTTGACACTGCTGATTTTGATCTCCACATGATGTGGCCTGCACCTATAGCAGCGAAACCTCTGGTAATTAACTTTTTTTTCTACTATTGTTCCATACTGATAAAAAGTTTGTAACTTGTTGCTGTTCAATCATATGAATGTCAGTGTTTAACATATATGACCAGCATTTGAAGTATATTAGTTTTGGGATGCAACATGTTGCAGTGTAAATACACGTACAGTTTACAATTTAGCATCTATTGAATATTCTGGGTCATCGGGAGACCAGTTAACTGTGCTACAGTGAAGGGGGAATTTGCACTAATTACAGACAGCATGGCCATGTGGGCTTTGTCAGAAAGTTAGTCTGGAGTTGCTGTTATTTCATCCAGCGCTTTCTCTCCTTATTTGTTCACTTGTCCAAATTGATGTGGGTTCCATTTAGAGTGGCACCTCAAGGCATGGTAAATATGATTACTTTATCTTTATAGTTTGATGCAGCTTGGAAATATCAAGTGCTATGATATAAATATTCCAGTCATCCAAGATGGCTGCCGTTCTGGAACGGCTCTGCTGTTGCCAGGAGGGCAGAGAAAGTTTGGCAAGTTAGCAGTATCAACAGTAAAGCTGCTTGTCTGATATTCTAGCTGAAGTTTGTAAAGTATTCTTATATGGGTTGTATTCAATAAACATTTTCTATAATTGAATTGTAGTTTGGACTAAACAAGGTCACCTGCGAAAAGTAATGTAGAAAGTTCTAAAATGACTTGGGAACATATGGTTCTGATCACTGCATTCACAGACTGCATTGACCCTGGCACATGCTATAAATAGACATTGTTGTACTTGATGTGGTATATTCTAAAGCTTGAAGCATCTTATACACTGTTGATATCTGTGAATTGTTTCCCAAAGAGGTTATGAAATATGTTCTGTTCCATTTGTGTATTTTTCAAGATGATTGAATGTTTTGGATACAATGTACCGATTATTATTTTTGTATGTGGTAAATTGTTTTAAAATCTACTAAACATCAAAATTAGGTGACACTGTGTCCATAAATTTCTTCTATTACATATTGCCAAAGTGTGTCCAAATAAGAATGTGGAAGAATATGGCAAATATGGTATAGATTATTATTGGTTATTAATTATTTGTGCTCAATGTCTATAGACCTGTTTTTGTAAGAATCAATGCTTTCATTCATCAAATGCCATACAAAACAATTAAGATTTTTTTAAAAATCCTGACAAGAAATGTTTTGGAAACTGTCTTTTGCTCACAATATACGTTTACTGAAAGTTACAGTGACATCATATATTCAGTATTTTCCATGAACTCTGCCCCACTTGTTTTGCATGTGACTTTGTCGACAATAACATCCTGTGTAGCCAGTAAAGTAGATGTCAACAAACCTGTATACAGTCTCAAAGTATATCTGGGTATAGTTTAGAAGGGCTAAAACTAGCTAAAATTCATCCCAAACAGTACTCATTGTCAGAATACATCCATAGTAAATTGCAAATGTTTTTGACTATTTTTCTTTTTTCTTCAATTATAAGATTTTTAGTGGATGGGGTGGGGGTTGGGGCGTAGAGAGTGAGGGGGGTGGATGGAAAAAAGGATGGTGTTATGTGAATGTACATCTAAGCCTTTCTGCACTGTATTATATTATACCGGTATAGTGAAAGCTGGTTTCTCATTGTCGACAGGTTCAGTTAAGTGACTAAGACTGATCATGATGAGATGAGATGAGTGGAAGTAGTCCTAAATTCACCCACTTTCACTGGGCATTATATGCCTTCAACCATGCTTTATATATGCAGTATATTGCTTCATGTTAGCATTATCAGATCATTGTATGGATCTTGAGAAATTTAAAGCATGACTCACAAATATATTTAAAAGGACTCATTCACATAGGTAATTTTACCTATGCCAATTTTTATTATTGGTCATGTGTAATATATAGAGCAATATTTGCAAGAATCTGCACTTTTAGGCATGAAATGCCACGTAAACCAATCGAAATACGCAATTTTACTTAACGGACGTAAACAATCGTTTGTTTTGAAAGTGTTGATGGTTTCTCGCATATGAAGTTACTACTTGGATGACGTCACATGTCATATTGAATTGTCCTGTTAACCTAACAATCTATGTAAATAAACAAACATAATGCACAGAAAATTAGCCTATTTATCGATAACAGGTCATATGAAAGGAAATCAAACAATGTATGTTGTGTAGGATCATCAGTTCTTTAAATTTGAATTTGGAGTATGAGTTACTTTATTCTATATGTAACATTTTAGCCTTACAGACAGTATCCATCGTAATATTATTTTCTAAATGCACAAACAATTACTAATTACATATCAGATGGTATCAGTTGAAAACTCCATATATATGTGTAATTTCTGGGGTATACTTTTGGAATAGGGTACCAAACAAAACCCTGGGGTATAGACCTTCCACACTACTGGGATTTACACAGATGGGGATTATTTTTAGACTTTACAGCAAGAAAGAAGTCAGTTTATCAATAAAAGAACATTTTAAATACAATTTATTTCCTGTTCATGGTGTAATATCATTACAGCTTTGTGATTTCTATGTTCGAAAATTCTGACTGAATTTCCATGTTTTCACTGTTGCCATTAAATGAACTCCCACTCCCGGTTCCTCCTGAACCCATCAGCACTGAAAATGAAAATCAATAGGCTATTTTTAGCATACATTTATATGCAATGCGATGGTACAACTTTTCCTGTGAAAACCAACACAATAGCAATACCCCTCTAAGATGAAATTGATCTCATTGTATATGGGCATTTTGGCAATGAACATGTTTCCAGGATGTAAGGCAAATAAAAATATTGGAAACATTGCTTCAGCTGATAATCTTTTATCCTCTAGTACATGGTTTCTCTCATGAATTTCATATTTAAGGAATGACATCAGAATCAACTTGTTTTATGAGCCTCATATAGGCCAGTGGGTTCACTTGAGCAAATTCCATAATGCGCTTTATGGAAAACTTGCTTGCGTGAACCCCCTTGCCATCATGTCTCAGGCCATAAAGCATGTCACATCGGACATTGATTATATTGTTAGTACAAGTAATAACACACAATGTTTATGATATCATCAAATTTAATCATTTGCAAAGAACTAATTTCAATTTCTTAATCGGTCTTTGTTAATCCAAGTGAGAAATTTCTACAGTGGTTTCAGTAAAATTGGAAGTAGGTGGCAGAGTAGCAAAGTAAGAGGCAAAAGACCTGCATAAATCACACTTTCATCTACAAAGTAGTATCAGCAAAATTGAAAGTAGATGGCAAAATTCGTGAGGTACTCCGAAATAGCCAGACCATCTTGCTGGTTGTCGGCACCTATTGAAACCACTGTATCTATCACCATTGTCAATTCAAGTGAGATACAAAATACTGTAAATCATAAAATTAATGTGTCACTAATTTAATGCGACCTCTAGATTTTAGACGTAAATGCGACACTGATAAAATGCAAACGGTCATGTCACTATACAAGATTTTTCACAATACTTACCTTTAATGCGCAGCAATTAAATGTAACAATACAGCAGTCGCATTTTTCGCATTCATATTCTGCTCGCATTAATTTCATGATTTACTACTTATCTATCACCATTGTCAATCCATGTGGGATACTTAATATCTATTAACACAACATTGAATACAATAAGGAAATTGTAACAATGCTGCCATTGTTGTTTTGCTGTTTTTCAGGCAGGAACAAATGCTAGTTTTTCTTAATCCAGCTAAAAGTTTAAACCAGCACCCCATTATTCTGACCCTCCATAACTAACTATCCATAACCCATTATCTGTTCAAAGTGTACATTCCAAAAGGACGCAGTAAGAAATTCTTGACCATATTTGGAAGGCAAGGATTTGCTTTTCTAGACATAAATAGCTTCCAGATAGTCTCCAAGTGATTTCAGCAAATGTTAAAAATGAGTTATCAGCACAGTTATTTTGGCTTAGAACCCTTGGTACATGCAGATAGTAATACCTTGATATTGCTCCCAACTGGGCTGTTGCTTGTGATAAGCTTGCACACCCCTGGGCAGGAAGACATCCAAAAGCTGGCAGTGCTAGGCAGCCCACCCTCCGGATAATGGAGAGCTACAGATGATAAGCACCTGTTTGACTTATATACTTGGATGGAGATAAGATAGGTCTGCCTCTGCCATCATTATTATTTACTTGACATTTTGAAGCAGTTGAGGATTGAGGCATAGCATGGGTTGTAGAGATATAGTTTACCAAATATCAATATGCATCAGCATGTATGACTTTGGCCAGCATTTTTATATCTTTTTTTCTTTTTAAATATACATGTTGAGTGTGTTTTATGGGTCTTTTCGTATTAAAAAAAATATACATGCAAGATTATCTGCCTATATTTATGTTATGCCCTATCATTCATTTTCTTTTCTTTTTCTGTGGATAGTATGTTAAAGAATTACCGTCTTCCATTTACTGGTAATTATTAAATAGACATCCAAATATTGAGATGAATGTTGCAGGAAGGGGAAGGAACATTGATAGAACCCCAATAGAGCCCCTTTAGAGCAACTGATTTACAACTGTGGGCTTTAGCTATTATAGACCGACCATGAATATCCAAATATAGAGTAGGAGTTCCGATTGTGGCCAGCATTCATGGTTGGATCAAATTCCACTTCAAATTCACCATAACAGGGGCCGGGGTGGTCATACACTGCTTGCATTTTATCTGTGAACTTGGCTCCCACTTCCTGTTGCTCATGAGGTCTAGACTGATCAATCAGGAGCCCCGTAGAATAAGGTCAAATCTGGTTAGCAGAATCTGAATACCAATGTCTTTAGCCTTTGAGAAAATGCATTAATGTATTTAAACAGTATTTG
>JAUTBR010172425.1:0-15867 GCA_032361205.1 Pseudorimula midatlantica | reverse complement strand
GAGGAGGAGGAGGAGGAGGAGGAGGAGGAGGAGGAGGAGGAGGAGGAAGAAGAAGAAGAACCATTTCAATGCCTATATGTACCTCTTGAGGGAGTGAATTATTGTTTTATGTCGCAGTGGGAATCTGTCACCCATACACAACAAACCTCTTGAAGAGAGTATTCAAAGCGCTCAGAGTCAGTCAATTCATACATTATATTTGTAACTGGTACATTATCATGCAGAATAAATTGATATACCTCAAGCATATGAATATTATTGTGTATTAAAAAGAAAGGTGTCAGCTGTACTTACTTTGCAAAGCTGCGGAATTTTCTATCACAAGATTCCCCAACGCCAGCGTCACATTCTGTGGAGCGGACACTTGCATAGTACCAGTAGAGATGGTTCAGTCCACACGCAAACGAAAACAACACCAGACAATACAAACATCCAAACTTCATAATATCCATGATCATGCGCCCAAGGGAAATCTGCAAAGGCCCTAAATGAGGATTCACAGTGAAAATGTAGATGAGCTTCAAGGAACTGAAAATGTTGGCTGCAGCGAACAGCGCCTCAGAAATGAGATTGGGATCGTACGCATCCCAGTCTTTCCGCTGCCTTTCCGCCGCCGGATCTCCTTTCCTCCGTTCCTCTTCAACCTGACGGAAAGAACAGGAGTGAGTGAGTGAGTGAGTGAAGTATTGCTATATGTCACAGCAGGAATTTTTCACCCATATGTGACGATGAACTAATTACTCATGCAATATGAATGGATTAAAACAAAAGGTGGCATGAAAAATATGCCAAAAATGTGAAGCATAAGTAGAATAGTCATGGGAAGAGTTTAATAATGAAATGCTTGTGACATGTCATAATACTGATTATTCTGACAAAGCCAGCCTATATTCAAGAACACAGATCATAGATATTTTAGGAGAGCACACTGTAATATTTACTAAGAGGTATTTTATGACAGCATCTTGCAATATGTATTATATCTCTACATTGATCGATTGATAATACTTTATGTCACATCAGGAATATTGACCCATAAGCGACAATAAGGATCGTAACTAGACATGAGATAGTCCGTGACTCATTTACCATTCTGTGATATAAACTAGTCATGATTCGTTCAAGCGGACAGTATCCAATCTCACGTGCAAAACTCCCAATGCAAACATCATAGCGACCACCACCACCAGCCATACTATTAATGTTTACAATATAACAATTTTTTACAGACATGTTTATGTTATGTTTAGCCATGCCTATTCTTCCATTTTCAAATGATATCGTATCGATGAAAACCTTTTGAGTACAATTTTATGCTCAACTGGAATTTGACACAGGTTTTTCTCAAAGTGTAGGATGTTCTCACCTGAAGGTATGCTAACAGTCTCAATGTGAATGTTGCTATATACAAGGAGTTGGTGACGAAGTCTAAGATGTTCCACATGTCGTGAACATATTCCCTGGCACCATCGTCCCAAAGTTGTTTGATCTCTGCCCACATCAAACCTGGGGACAGACAGAACAACATAGTCACAATGATTATTTCTTTTTAAAGCAGCCTAAAAAATACTTCAAGTTTAGTCAATAATGGAAAATCTGGGGTTATTTTTAGTTTTGTTGTTGTTTTTTGTTGTTTTTAAAATTGGGGTTTAGAGTCGTTTTCAAGATTGTTTTACTTATCAGTTTAGGTGATGAAATCCTCAACACCTGTATATTAGTGCCATATGTTGCAGTAAACCTGCAAGCACTGGCTGGTACTGACAAAGTATGAAAATCTTTGTAAGACGTACCACGATTGTAATATGTACCGTGATTTCATGCAAATTGAATCAAGCACTCATAAAATCTCTACTGTCCCTTTTCAGAATGGATATGTCATATGACAATGACCACATTTTGTTATAAAATGAACGGTCAAACCTCGTTATTTGAAATTTCGGGGGCCCATTCTATAACTTGGAGACATTCGCGTCATTAGAGACAAGGGAGTTGAACAAACACTTAAGAAATCAATATACAGAAAAATATTATTTAGAGTTGACCATTGTATGTTTATTGGACACGTCATTAGCGTTTTACAAATCATATGATGAATGCATGTTTAGGAACATATGTCATTACAAAATTTAAAACTGATATTTAGCCATGACCTGCTGGCAACAGCATTTCTAGGATATAGCTTGCTTACAAAGCTTTAATCACAACACGAAAAGAAGACAGCTGTTTCGTCAGGTTCAAAAGTCTCTAAGATTTGTTGGAGAGAAGTTGACGGCTTAAAGGACCCCAGTATTACCTAATCTGCCTTTTATAACCGCCCTTCAAAGGTCCGATGAATAGGTCACGAGATATGGATTATTAGCTGGTTAATTCTTAGTTGCCGATTGCATATTGAATTTACAAGTTCGAGACAAATATACAAACAATATATTATTTACTCCTATTGGGATCAAATTTCACTTCGACTCGTGTGTATTTATATTATGAATTCGAGTCAGAGGAAGTTAACTAATGATAATTAAATAAGGAGTTCGTCTGGACCGAGAATATGCTTCGACTTACGGTGACGTTCGAGATTCGAGAGTTCAAGACGACGAGGTTTGACTTGTAGTTTAAACATTCAAAGTGATGGTTTAGTTAATAAATCTACCACATCAATCTTCAGTGTGTGTTTTCAATGTTCTTCATAACTGGCTGTTTATATAATTATTTATTTTTTATGAGAAAACGGAGGATAATGTTCACCAACCAGCAACATAGGCTAAGATCATCCACTCTATAGTGGTGGCAGGGGCACCACGGAGCTCACGCTTGACTTTGTCACGTGCGTGGTCCCCCGTTGTTTCGCTGTCCGTGATGATTTCCACTCGTTGAGAGACCAGGATCAATAGAACTGAAGCAGAAAGTGCCACAAATAAGTAAATATCACCGCTTCACATTTACATTGATACAGTACATACACTGGTATATGATATGCGTGCGCTGTTTTTGTGTGTGTTAATTTTTGTGCGAGTGGTTATTCTGGTTTCAGCATTGCCTATACATCTATATAAAATGCATGCATATAACATTTGCAAATAAATGTATTATATACTGTAATAAAATATCCTTAAATATTATCATAGCAAACCAACACACGTCTATATCAAATGCATGCTGCGCATTCGGTATTCAATTCAAATTTAGAAGGTATCAATTTACGATTGATACCCTCTGATTTCCAAACAGTAGACCTTTATTCCCCTAAATAAAATATCCTTAAATATTATCATAGCAAACCAACACAAGTTTGCAGTAAAGATAGTTTGTATCATGATGGAGCAAATTGGAGTAAATATATCTTGTTCAGGGTGGAACTTGAAGCATGGCAAAGCTACAATACCAACTCATTTACAAATTAAACAAATTAACAATACAGAATAACATGTTGTTAGATATATACCACATAGTAACTTGAACTTACTACGGCAGTGTTCAAATTAATAGGGGGTCCGGGGGGTCATTTGAATATCTGCAATGTTAAAGGTATCTGTGTGACCCCCTGAAAATTTCATATTTTACCACCTTTAACATTGGGCCTATGGAGAATGACCCCCTCATTATTTTCCTTATTTCGAACACTGCTACGGTAAACCAAATCCATCACACATTTGAGAAACTAACAATATCTATACTACTCAAATGTTATAATTTCATGTTATTCACAATGCCAACAGACTTCTCATAGACTTCTCAACAACACAACGTTGAGCAATATCATGATGCTGTTTAATCATGACAATATAAATAACAAAAGCAACTTTACGCTTCATATATTAACATTGTTCATTGATTGTGGTTTTTTCTTTTATAGGCGGAAACCAGACAGGAAATAATTCATCTCGGGTCAGCGTGTTTATACAACCCACATCTATTGATTGCATGGTCGTCAGAAATGTTTTATCAATCGAAGTGATTCAGTGAAGTAATACCAAAATACACACAACTCAGATACATGGCGCCGCATTGTGCATTTCGTATTTTAGCCTTCCTTAGAGGTGGTCCACATATGTAGAAACAACATACGTTTGATTGTATCTGGTTTTACTCTAAATTAACTGTTTATGTGCATGCACAAAAGAAAAGGAAGGAAGGTTAACCCTCTCCATGCAGAAAGCAACCAGAGATGCCCTAATATATAGAGACGTGTCTGTACCTAATCCAGAAGGAAGAGTGTTAATCTTGTTTCCTGACAAGGGTGCTTACCGGTAATCAGTATTAATGTGTATGTTTCTTATATGTATAATGTACATTGGCAGATTTAGAGTTCTGTAACATGATTGTGTACCACAAATTAAGTAACAACTTACACTTGTATAGCACGGAAATCAGATTAAACCTGCTCAAAAGTGCTGGGGTGGTCATAGGGCTTAGCTACACTTTCTTAACTGTATTAACCCTCTCCATGCTGAAGGAAACCCGAGATGCCCTAAAGGGTGGCCCCTGTATCTAATCCCGCAGGGAGAGGGTTAAATATAGAAAAATTACCAAATTGCGTTTTTCAGGTTTATTGCAACAATGTGTGCTACAGGTCTTGCAGTTTCGCTTCTGATATAAAACTGCATATGAGTGAAATACTCTTAAAAAAACTGTATCTACGCTCCAAATAACTAAAAGCAAAATAATGAACCTAATGACCATTAGGGTTTATATTCTTTCAGGAAGCTCTCTTATCCACTAGGTCACCATAGTGCTCTCTCTGCCGATAGCTATGCTGCAAAGAGAGCGCTATGGTTTATTAGCGGATAACAGAGCTTTGTGAAAGGATACCTAGGATGCTAGTGTTGGCAAGAGCTCTAACACACTACAAGTGGCAGGTGCTGAAAAACATTTAGTTAACAGCTTGATACACTCCATATGCAACACCAGACATTTACAGTGTTAGTAAATCTCATATATCCTGTTCACCAATGTATACATATCAGCAGCATCATCAATGCAAAACAACGAAAAGCTTCTGGATTACTGATATACATTTCCAGCTGTTCAAAATGCATACAATAGATCATATACAAAATGTAGATAATAAATAATATACAAAATGTGTCGTTACATTGGTAAGCTTATTGTTATATTAGTTGAACATATGGCACTTTCAGGAAGTGTATGGATGTATTTCAATGTATAATGTGAATGTATTATTTCTATTTAAAAAAATATTAAATATTTCTTTAAATAAAATCTATGGAAACCCATTGTAGCAATACCATACATTTTAATTACTTTTTTTGGGGGGAAGAACAAGATAGTAACTAAAATAATGATAATCAAGATTATTTTATGAATATTTGTAATTAGAATCTTGCCCACCTACTGGTATATTACACAACACATAGCTGTATTCAAAGTGGCTGTTATGACTACATTATATATCAGCGTTGCTCAGTTTTCATTTCAATATTAAAAAGGCAAATGTCATCAGTGCGTACATTTTCAAATAATGTTCAATATGAGATTAATGAAAGTAATTATTATATCAATTATTCTACTGGCCGTCTCAGTTACTTCTGTTTTCATAATTATTCACCTTAGTGTCTTGATTATTAAACTGTCTATCATGACTATTCAACTAAATCTCAGTTATTCATGTCAGAATGTGAGCGACTATCATTATTATTCAATAAACTGTCAAGATTATTAAAGTTAATATCTCAATTATTCAAGGTAATCATGATTATTCAACTTGGTATCTTGATTTTACAAATAATATACAATAAATGTCCCCAATGGACATCCTTAGATAAATGACAAATGTTATAAATATTTAATATATAACTCTATTGTCAGATATTGTTTTAATTCCAACACAGGCCTGACCCCGAGATTACGAAAAACTTTTCTGTGTAAGATTTCACGCTCAACTCAAAGTTTTGTTCATAAATCCACATATAAAATCTGTATTTGAGCATGAAATCGTTCTAAAAAAGCTTTGTAATCTCGGGGCCCTGGTGACCAAATCTATCTTCATTGTAGTGGAAATTCGATTAGTAAAAACACAGTGATAAACCTTTAAACTACAAATAACTTTATCAATACTCAGACAGCTTTATCATTTCATTAGAAGCATTTACCGTGCATTATCTGATTATTGGACTGATTGTACACCGATGCTATCACCATGAAAACAAAATGCCAAGATACTCATTTCCTTACTGTTTGGAATCACAGGCACCATTATGTAAAACATTCACAAGCACAGGCATCAACAATACAATCTCGTACTTAGAATCTTCTGACATTTGTGCACTGATAATTTAAAGGAAATATTTTAATAAATGAACACAAAATTCCACATTATTTCAGAGGTAATTGAGGTAACAGGGTATCATTTCTCGAAGCTCTCATATCCACTATGAGATCATAGTGCTCATAAGTGCACAATCCCCACTTGGATTTGATATCTTCGAGAAACGATACCCAGGGCCCCCCGGGACTCGCACAATTACAGCAATCAGGTAACAGGCACAGATTCTAGGTTCTGTGATACCCATTCCAAGAGTAAATACCATTGTATATTAGATAATAGCCTTAGTACACTGCCAACTCCTTGGCATGAGATTTCCCACATGGTCATAAAATGGACTTAATCATATTAAACCAAAACAGTAACTAACACATTTCTAAGCAAGCTAGTAAACCACATGGCCATAACTCTTCAAACTTTGTTACTGTTGTCCATATAATCATATTTTATTTGCAAATATACTGAACATTTCAAATCAATTACTTTCCATTCCTGAACGCGACACCCACCAAAAATTAAAAGAAAACGCTACCTGTAAAGGTGGTTTAGTCTATACACTGATACACCATTTTAGTGCACATAGGGAAGTAGTTTTTGTATTCATTTCTATGACATGCTGTATTGTATAACATATCTGCTGACAATGAAATAACAGATGGATCCATTATGACATTTCAACTTACAGCATCAGAAATATCGACCGCCGGGTGCAAGAAGTGCAAATTATATTAACTTGAATTAATGTGCATGGAAAAATAATTTACAACGATGGAAGATACGTTATCGATCGTTGTTGCAAAATTGCATTGGCCACTTCAATCACTGTTAAAGGATTTCGCCGGATTATTTCTGGTCTTGAATCTGCCTGTGTAATATGTTCCATCCACTTTTTGTAGATCCGTCATTAAGTGCATTTGTGCCCTGGTATGACACTTTTACTGGGTTTATATAGCCAGCGGAAAAGGATGCATTTCAATACGGCATTCATTCCCAAGAAATCCACACTCCAGAAGAAAGGAACCCATTCATTAGAAGATTTGTTTTTAGTTTGTTCCTCGAGGTTTAAAAAATAATATTATAGAACTGCACAATGAGGCCATAGCAATATTGTCACATACAAGATGTTGAGGTGCAGATGGTCTGGAGGCACCTAGCATAGGAACTAATTGGTCAATCCTTAAAGTCCAGGTTGAAATATTTATATTCATATAGAAAACTTATAACATTGAATTACATCCATCATGATTCCATATAATTATTTATAATTTGGTATGAATTCATAATACGTAATCAAATGTACATTGTGGAAAAAGTACACGGATAGTGACATCACAATTAACTGCCATTCAGAGAAACCACAAGTTCTCTTTTCTGATCCACTTTCCATCATCAGATCTTGTCCACATGAAGGACTTCAACCCTTGCTCAGACAGCGATTACTTCGGGCACCTTCACGAAGGATCCTTAGACCAAACTCCCAACCATGCTTCCAGCAGCCCAGAACATCGTATTCACCGTTTTTGCTAAAATTGCCTTCCGGCAACAGGTCCTGCTTGTCCCAAAGGCAGTACTAGCTGACCATCATGGAATTGCATAGAGATACTTCTGACGCTTTGATGTTCAGGAAAGAAGCCATCATGCCAGACCAAGATTTCTTCGCGCAGGGCGTCGCAGGAAACGCTCCCTCGCATCAGCTTCCAGTCACCCTTACTCTTCATCCTCGTCCAGCTCCTCACAGGGGTTTTAATGAAGCTCGCAACACCATGTAATGTTCCTTTATTATCCCTAATTTCATCCGTCTCTTGCTAGGCTGCGACATTTAAGGGGCCCTAGAGAGCCGGACGACAGGACACATGGTGGGGGTTTTACTAGGGTTGACCTGCTCACGCAATGAATGACACGTTGACTGACACATTGACGTACAGTCCTGTTTATTAGGACAGAATTACAGGGTCCAGAGGCAGCAAATGTTCTTTCTGCTAATGCCACATACTTAAAATCTCGGCAGTTGATGAATCGAATCTAAAAGTACAATCCATCGAAAGCTTGGAGTCCATGTTTTATTTATGTGAACAAAAAACTGGCACAGGCGTTACTGCTCAAAAAGGTAATGTAAAATTCCTGACATAAAAATGAATTGGAATTGATAAGATCGTTAAAGTTAGTATTTATATCCAAACTACCTTCAACAAATACCATGATAATGGATTTATCTTTGCTGAAAAATGCTCTTTTTGTCAAATTAATGTCAAGAAAGTAAATTATTTCATTGAAAGTCTATTTCTCAATACATGTAATTCTTTACTTGACTTTACTTGACTCTTTCTCAAAAATCATTATCTCCATATCTGTAACTCAACCTATTTCTCTATATTTTCTTCCAATTAAATCTATTTTGTAAACTATTTTCCTTTTGATGTGCAACATAAATCAAATAACTGTACAGCTCCTCAAACCAGAAATATACAAATTCATCCTGGACGAAGATTAATGGATACCTCTCCCCATGTTTAGTACATAATCGTGCCGAAACATAACACCGTTTCCAGTTCTAACAAGAGGATTTACAAGTTCTGGTGACAAAGAACCACCCTAACAGAGTGCTAGTGTAAAAAGAAATCTTCAATCTCTTCATCCTCATCCATCTTTACAAATCTCGAACTATTCTTGCACAACTAAACTCAGTGCTATTGGGTTCCATGTCCCATGACCTAGTTATGTGCCACCATCTTCTCACCAATTGAGTCAGTGAGTGATTTATTGTTTTATATCACAACAGGAATCTCTCATCTATAAAACCCACTAATGGTGGATGGTTATACAATATGTATAAGAGAAGCATGGGAAACAAGCAAAGGAAAGGTTAAACTAAAAGTAGGTATTTTAATACAATGTTGTCCACCATCAGCATCTGACTGGAATAACCTTCCACTAAACAGCCACCTCTATATTATGTCTCTCAATTTTCAAATCCAGATTAAAGACACATCTGTTTAACCTTCTCTATACTGAAGGCAACCAGAAATGCCCTAAAGGGCTGTGCATGTGCCTAATCCAGCAGGGAGAGGGTTAAAACCACCTTCCACCAAAAAAAACTTGATCACCTCTTAAGCTCTTTGAACACACGGTTAGTGCAGGGATATAGCGCTATATAAATGGAATACCTATACCAATACCTATAATGGATATATATAATTGTAATATCGAATGAATAAAAAATTAAAAAATTAAAATTCCTTTATGTAAAAATATGTGTTTACCAGGGTACAGAGAAATTTGATATTAGTCAAAGAATAAAATTTGTCACATTGAACTGAAGTCCATTTGACTGAAGTCGACGGTCAAGCAAACATTTTATATGCTTGACCATGAGGCCTCGACATATCTAATGCATTATGGTTTATCCTTGCCTTTTAAAATGCAAAAATGAGTAAAGTGCACTAAATAAATTGTATTGTGTAAATCAATTAAACATGACACTGACTAATGCAGGATATACTAGTAGTCCGAGTGAAATACTTTTGCCCTAAAGACCAAGGCTCATCCAACGAATAATACATGTAAATAAATAAAGAAAACCTCAATATTATCCCAATAAATCAGAAAAATAATTTAATCATAATAAATCTATCAACATGATCAATAAAACGACAAGACAACAGAGTACAGCCATCAAATCCAGGGAACAAGTTGACAATGACTGTAATGGGCGAAAGCAATTTTCTCCAAGCGTGAAATTGTGGGATAAAGTAAAAGTTGTGAGTTTTCATTGGCATCAAAGGTGATGAATCTGGACTGGACAGTCCTGCTAAGTGAATGAAGCTGTCCCTAAGTGGACATTCCAGTCCGACTCTAAATGATGCCCTGTTGAGACGAGGTGTCCTCATCGCCATGGCAACCATCTACGGCAACACTCCATTTCTATTCGATTATAGTTATTAGATATATCTGTTTGGACTGCATTGAGTAGTTGTATGGATGTATTGATTCAGAAGAATCAGAAATATTGCATTTATGTTACGGTGTGTTACCACATTGAGTGGCACAATCGTGGCAGAGGACAGGAATTCCTGGACTCTTATTTAGACCCCTCTGGAGACTCGGACAAGTGCATTAGAAACAATCCAATTTACTCTTAAGGGTTCTACTTCTCTTAATAGCATACCTAAATAATGGGTCCACAATTACTCCTGTGATTGTAAAAGTTCAGAAATGTAGATACGATCACATGTATTTCGCCTCAAATTAAAAACATATCTATTTAGCTCAATTAAATAATTATTGTTGTATAATTAGAGGGAGTAATTTGTTGTGTATTATCACCGCAGCAGGAGGCTTTCACCCATGTACAACGATGAATAATTACAAAGTTGTCGTATTATTAAGGGACAGAGGGAACAAAAATACAACATTAACAATATCCAAGCTAAATGATCTCATGAATACTGATTTACTTGGGTTCCGATATCAAAACATGTCTTCCTCAATGATACCTTGAGATGGTTTGAATAGCCCAGGCTATCATTAACACAAGATCAATGAATATATGCAAATCTCAATTCATGTTATTCATCCATAAATCTTGGAGGAAGTCGAGCATATCAGAAGAATGTAATGTATGCATTTTACGCAATCCAGTCTAAGCAGAGCGCACAAAATGGCCGGTTACCGCGAAGCCCCTTAACAATTACTTTGCCATTAGGGTTATTCGATGGATCAAAAAGAAAACGCTTCTTTTAAATTACTGTCAAAGTTAATGTAGCACTATGAGCATGCTTTAGAGCACGGATTTGGTGCAATATAAATGTACACACTATTATAATTATTAATGTGAGACATGGAGGGCTGTGTCACATCAGTCAGTGAATATGACCCACTATAACAGCACTGACAGCTGTCAGGTCAGGGCGACCTTCCAAATCATTTGAAATTCTGCATATTGACAATAAATTAAGTCTAAATTCAAACACAAGATTACTTTATGTAAAAAAAATCAGCTTTCAAAACAAACACAGATTTCAAAGTTAGTTTGGGATCTAACTTGTAATATAAATGGAAATTACTTTAATGTCAGTGTACAAAATTATGATATTGTACTGCCCAAAACCTGTCCATCATTGATCTATGGAAGGGGGGGGGGGATCCATTTTCCATGCCAACCCTTTTCCCTCATCTCCAAACTGCTTCTGAAAGATCTTGATGTTCATGGAACATATTCCATACTGAATGTGTAATCTAATATGATCTATACAGGATTTTATCACCACTGACTAAGAATTGCTCAACACAGCAGCTAAATGTTCTAGGGATTTTTATCTTGAAGCTCTCATAGCGAATACAAGACTATAAGGACTCTCATAGTGATGTGGATTGTGCACCAACGAGAGCACTATGGTCTCATCGTGGATACAAGAGCTTCGAGAAACAATACCCTGATTTACTAGACCAGGGTATTCTTTCACAAAGCTCTCTTATCCGCTAAGAGACCATGGTGTATTAGCTATCGGCAAAGAAAGTATTATGGTCTCTGTGGATAATAGAGCTTCGTGAAAGGATACCCAGACAAAGAAAACAAAAAGGAAAAAAAAGGAAAATATGGATGATTATTTGAACAAGTATCTCGCCCACATTTCACAGAACAATCATAGAGCAATGAAAGTCTTAAATCCTATATGTTAAAATATAGCTAAAACTCTTGTAGCACTACAATTGTTCTGTGGATCTGGGTCATGGCTGAATGAATTACGTACAATAAGTATACAAGTACACACATTGGATGACTGTATATTTTCAGGGAATAATTTGTTTGACAATCAAACCTAAGTAAACTCATTTAATCGTATGGTTGCAACATCCCAGGATGACAACCAAGACCTCTCAAGACTTCTTGATGATTCACGAGTTTCAATTAGTCTTCAAGAAGCTGCTACATAAATGTACACACAGACAAATAAACATTAGTTGTTAGGAAATCAATGTTACTCGAAGGTCATACTTACAGAGAAAGGTGAGATATGAAGCACTGTGGACGATAAACTTGATAAAGGGCTTGCGAATTAGTCCCCCCAGGAAGCACTTGGGAGCTATAAGGTAGATGAGGGACAAAACAGGAAACATTATCCCAATAGTCTGTGTGATCATTAACTTGGACACAATGTTCCGCCTGCGGAAACCAGGTAGTCCTTCATACCATAGAGATGCCAGGAGTTGCTGACAGTTCGGATGAGACACAAACTGCAAGAAAAAAGAACCAGGATGGAAATGCATTTGTGTTCAATGACATGTGTATGCATTTTTTTTAAATGTGTGTAGGACATATAGAAAATGTAGTTTTAATCTATTTCTGAGAAAACTGGTGCCATAACTGCATACGAAGCAGAACGCAAATTGTTTTCAACTACATATTTCTGAAAACAGTTCTTCTAATCTGAAAATGATCAGAATTGTTTTCAGAAATTTCAAGAATATGATCATAGCTGTAACCCTGATACATATGCAACTAGTTACAACTTATAGCACTGCAGAACAGATCCAAGAATCAACAGATTTAATTGGTTTAGCATGATTTAGTTTTCTTCAGGATAAATTCATCATAATGATGACCATGCCAATTTTACGGGTTCACATGTCCTCGTACATGACTATAATGCAAGAGCTAAGTGCATTACAGTTAGCAATAAGAGAAGATTGACAAGAATTTCCTTTTTGCCAGACATGGGAATGACAAGCTCTATTCGTATCCAATCCTGTCCATTTTAAAATCCTGTGTCTTCTTGAAGTACAACCAAAATCCAGGATGAGATTTGCAAAGATCCATCGAGACAACTTCAGCTATTCTAAGGTCAATCTCATGTTTATATATGGTAGTGAATATCTTTGGGTGTTTTCACAAGTTGTCACCAATAAACGAATACCAATGGACACCTCGGCATGCTAGATTATTGAGCGGCCCTTAAAGTGAATATTAATTTATCTGGTTCAATAAACCTACTAAATGAATTTATTGTTTATCCAACTTCATTGCCCATGCACTAGAAACCAGCCAATCCTATCTACTGGCAGTAAATTTGTTTATTTCCTCTGCCGATATAATTAATTGTCTTGAAGATACTGCCAGGACTACGGACTTAGTATACACATCCTGGGGATCTTTGTCTGTGCTCCTCTCTGGAGCCGATATCTGATGCCCCCCAGGTCTCCTCCAGTGGATACCAGTGTGAGAAAGATTGGGGTGCAATATTTGTATGATTAATAGTGAGATGCTTTCTTTGGTTAATCAGTACAAGACGTGCCTCATGTAAGTCTTGCAGTAACAAGAGGTTGTTTCAGGTTGTTCTCCCACAATAAACAGATCACATGTGATATCATTAAAAAAATATCATATGTGATATCATTAAAATAGTGACTCACTCAAACACTCACTACTTCACTTATTTCTCATTCACTCTCATTTACTCTCAATCTCACTCGCACACTCACTCACTCACTCATACAACACATTCACATCCTTGTACCAATTTTCTGAAGAGGCAAGAACATTCCTCAATGGTGAACTCGAACTTTTCCAATTCTTCAATTAGCAGAGAACATCTATACGAAAAAGGACCATGCTGATCCTGGTATTAGAACCCATTGCTGGATTGTGAGTCCAATGCTCTAACAACTGACCCAACGGGGCAACACCTCTGGCCAAGACCAGTAGGCCAAGACCAGTAGGAGTACTTCAACCCCTTCCCTGCTAGATTACTGTGAGTATAGATACTGCTCTTTAGGGCATCATCTGTGGTTGCCCCTTTGGGTCATTGGACATGAGGCATGTCTAGTATCAGTAGGAGCATATATCACATCACAGCCGACTCCATATAGATAAAATCTCAAAACATTGCAGTCTCCTCACCTTCTTCTGCTTATACTTGATGGCCAGTTTTAACCTGCTGAGTTTGTTCTTATTCGTGCCTTGGTCGTCCGCGGCCTGGCTCGATGTATCGTGGTTGAGAATGATCTGAAGTTCGCGAGACCCGCGGGTCTGTTCCAGTAGATCCACGGCAAAGTCCTGACACTTGGTGGCCAGCTTCTCGTAGTCCACCTTGAACTCGTTCTCCATCTTGCTGAGCCGCTTGAGCTCCCGGCTGAGCTCGAACGTGGTCAGAATCGGATCCTTGCTGGACAGCGCGATCAGAGAAGGGCTGGCCAGAGCTTTGTACGCGTTGATCCGAGACCGACTGTGTCGCAGACTGTCCTCCTCGCTCTCCGTCAGACAGTACTTGCAGCTGCAGCGGACGTCGTGAGGCTTGGGGATGCGGAACCCTCGGTCCAGAAGGATCTTGATGATCTCGTAGTTGTCCCGATGGCCGGCTAGGATGATGGGAGTGATGTCGGGCGTGAATGAGCTGGATGGATATGTCTGAAGTAAGGCCTAGAACACAGAAGCAGCACAGTCAGAGACAGAGGAAAAGCAATATGTACATTGTAGGAATATTATTATTATTTATTATTATTATACATTTATATAGCACAAGTATCCAGAATACACTGCTCAAATGCGCTTATTACCCCGGTCAATGCACTCAAATTCCTTCTCAACTCCCTGGGGAGTATGCAACCCGAGCTACCATTCAAGGCGTATCACGGTTATCATTCACATCTCATCCTTCCGGGTACCCATTCTCTGCTGGGTGAACAGAAGCATTTTCGAACTAAGCCACTTGCCTAAGGTGACACCACAGGTTTTTCAGCCTGTTATTCAGTGTAGGGCAGGAATGAATCTTAGGTACGATCAGGTTATTGTCACCCATCCAATTATCAGCCGTGCTAGAGCATGCTTCACTTTAACCCGAACGGTCGACCATGGAATGCACGGGACCATGTGCCTCCAATATGTCTTTTTTTCAATTTCAATAGAGAGCAAATAACTTGCTACACCTGCCAGTTTTCTGATTGTTATTATTTGATTATTTTCTTGGTGTGGAATGTTATTATGATTTTCGGAAATGTTATTTGGAGATGATTTCAGTTAAGTTAATAAATGTATGTCAATGGCAATTATTAGAAATAATCAAATAGACTAAAACTACATGTAACAGCAAAATACAATTACAATACTTGCAATTAATGATAAAAGCCTATGAGTGTCTATTGATTTACTGACACAGAACTTGTAGATTCCAGTCTACTTGCAGTGTGCCTAGCACTTAAACACTTTACCCTGCACACTCACATGATGGGAAATACCACAGACACATTAAACACTCCTGTTATCTCAATACTGGTAATCCTACTATTTCCTACATATAGCGATTCTGAATACACGTGTACTCACGTGTACTAGCCATAGGCTTTACTTTAAGCAGTGTTGATCAACCAAAGGTATAGAAAATTGAATGTGGATTTTCCCCAAATATGTTACATAATGCACATAAAATAGGAATGCTGTTATGTTATTGTACTTTGGCAATGCAGCTACAACCAAAAGCAGTATTTTGGTATAATACAGTAATACAGTACTCATAAATATATACTGAAAGACTATGAAAACGCACCACTCAGCAAGGGTCGCAATTTCTTTTTAAGGAATTCAAAATCGCTGA
>JAUTBR010172424.1:16417-28237 GCA_032361205.1 Pseudorimula midatlantica | reverse complement strand
AACTTGCGTATGGAAATGTTACACAAATGCTAAGCCACACCTATGTTAATGTTAAACCACACAGAATCACGTGGCCAATTCCAGCCAATTTGCAAAATAAAAAAGCGAAAGTTAATTTAATTTTCCGTCGGATTCATTATTTCTCAAACTATTTCAATTGTGTTCATGTGTTCCATTATGGATATATTTTTTGTTTTTAATGTTTTCCTGCTGTTGCAGAACGGTCCAAGTTAAAAATCTTTTAAAGGTTTAAAGGGATGTATTGTTTGCGTTGAAAATTTCTTCATGGGATGTTCTTGGGATTTTTGTCAAGTAACGAAAATAATTACTTATTTATATGCTTTTAAATATATGTTCTGCTATTATGCAATGACGAATATCAACATATTTAAATTTAAATTTAAAATGGAATGAAAAGTTTGGTTGATGTATTTATTGGCGTGTAACTACCATTTGTATTAAAATGAGCTTGCATTCATTTTGGGAACTACCATAACCAATTGTAATTAGAATTTACATCAATAATTTTCTCATGTCAGTTTTTAAACTTCTTACATACTCAGCAAAATAAATTACGGGCTGGCAGGTAGTTTGTGCAGAATTTGGTTTGAGGAATCTGGTGCCATTCTTCTTTCAATACAACTGCATGATCTTGAAGAGTACTTTTAGCCTGTCAGAATCTGTTGTTAAAATAGCTATAATAGTACAAGGCTAAATTCATATGGCCAAAAAGGTTATTGGCCCTTCATTAACTTTTTTGAGGGTACTATTTACGGGGGAATTTACATCAATAATTTACTTTCACATCAATTTAAAAACTTCTTATACTAATTACAAAAACTGTGAAGAATTTAGAGTGGGTTTTCCTTTTGATATACTATGCAATTAATGAAATTAATGAGGTGAAGCAATTAACATAATGAACTGATTAAGTGGAATTGACTGTAAAGATAATGTTCTCATATTCTCGTTATATTCCTGTCAGGATCTTTTTGAGAACATGCAAAAATGTTAATTTGATAATTCTCTATCTCACGAAGGTACTTGATTGCAAGTTATATCAAGTAATCTCTTATACATGAGTGTATATGATTCTAAATTACCCGCGATCGGAAAGTACGCCGTACATATATTCTTGCTTGGTTGCACTGCGGAAGGGAGATTATTATTAATTCGCGATTAAGAACACGATGACGTAAGAACATGGAAATGTGTATGCTTTTATCATCTGTTTGCAATTAACAACAAACCAACACATGCTTGCAATAGAAATATGCGGAGAAAATATGTATAATATTTTATTATCAAAGTTATCGGCATTCAATGTATAAGTTTATTGCGCATTAAGCAAGAGTTGATATGGGTAAATGGTATTTAACGAGCAAAGCTTTTAATGACGATATGTAATTAAACGAGTACGAAATAGTTCAAATCAATAAAGATTTCTGGCGGATATTAATTGCCGTGGAATTTTAGATTCCGTTATCAGTATCTGTTCTAAGGCACGACTCCGAGAAACATTCACGTTGTGATTGACAGATGCCGGAATAGTTGTCCATTTCTTTTTCTTATACTCCCAGATTATCTGTAAAATATTTCCGGAGTGTTCGCCTCGTTGTAAGATACAATTGCAGATAGATGTCTAAGATGACAGCAGTATTACGACAGCGGTGTGTAGAAATGTGTAATCGCTCGTTACAATTTACCACGTTACCTTTCCATGGCATGTATATCTTATTATTACTGGATAGTTTCCATGGTTACCATAAATTCAAAGGATCAATTTTATTTCCTTTTTGTATGCATGCTTTCAGTAATGTTTGAAATCTTTTGGAATAATAAGCAAATACTTCGCGAACTCTTAAAAAGAAAGTAGAAGAGGACAAAATGTCGTTATACTGGTAGCTGTTAGCAGCTTGTCAGCACGGTTGTTGTTAGAGCAGTCGTTAAGTACGAGGCAAACGTTTATTTTCCACCCGTCTCAGTTTTATTTCTCGTATAAACTTGGCGACCACTAAAATTAATTTCCTGAATATGTTCGTATGAGAAAATAAATATATGGCCAGCAATGGGCTGTGTTCGGGGGAAGCTATCGAGTTTCAAAATGCACTCCTGCACCAGTTTAAATTTGTTATGGAAGAAATTATGAATCCTAAAACATATGGCAGCTGTTGTCATGGTTACAGAGTTTGGACGGGCTCCAACATCCTGCTAGTAATGAAAGTTGCATTAATGAAAGCCATCGCTGTTCTGGATCCAATCAGGGTAATTACTGCGATTCCATTTGACCCAGAACTAAACAACATTTACAAATTCTATTCCTCGGTTTTGATAGTTTACTTATGTGAGAAATCACTCTTATGCTTTTTCTCTATCCTTGTCAATTTCCACTCAGGTGGTTTTTGGATATATGAAATATATGCAACTTACGCAAGCATTTGGAACTCGGACCCAAGTTGTTATGTAATTCTGACAACATACATCATGAGTTTTATAATGATTCAGTTACCATGGTAGTGATATGACGGAAATAATCTTTAAAGTGGCTCTAAACCCCAATTTACAAAACCCACAAAAAACCCTGTAAGAGCTACCTTTTCAAACACTAACCAAGTTTATTTATTTCTGTATTAACTGATGATTATGAATAATTAAAAATAATCTTGAAATCGGCCCTAAATCCTAATTTAAAAAATAAATAAATATTGAAAGTAAATGCTATCTTTGAAACTGACCAAATTTATTTGTATTTCCAGCGATTTATTTTCTGTATTAACTGATGATTATGAATAATTTAAAATGAATAAAATAATCTTGAAATCGGCGCTAAATGCTAATTTAAAAAATAAAATAAAATGAAAGTAAATGCTATTTTTGAAACTGACCAGATATATTTGTATTTCCAGCAATTTTTGTAGTAGGTACAACATTGAAGCAAGTTTATACGCATTTCTCTATAAACTGATGACAGGATGACTACGACTGTTTTCAATAATACAGCTACTGCGGCAGTAGGTTAAATCTTTATGGCATCTGGGGTTGCCATTGACAGGAAGAAGGTTAACACTGTGTACAAGGCACTGGAGACGGCAGGGTCTCACCTGCCCAACCAAAAAACCCATTTCACCCAGTATTTGCATTGGGTCACGGATCCATTATATATTAACACCATGATACGAACAAGTTTTACATTTGCTTACCCATTGTCTCCCCTTGCAGGAATGTTTCACTATTTGAAGTCATGAATATCTTAAACGTCTGGGCTTTGTTTTTTAGGGTTGATTGGCTCGCGGTGCATAAACTCGGTATGCATTGTGTGTTTCTGCGTGGTTTTTTTTCTTTCTCGCTTTTGGAAGTGGGGCAGGTTTGAAGAGGTTTTATTCTCTGGGGGGAAGTCTGTTTGCCATATGTGCCGGGAATATGTCACTTTGTGGCAGTGTTTTAAATGGAAATAAACACGTCGGTTTATTCCTGTCATTGCCGTTGTGAAAGGAAATAAATGATTTTGATGAATAAAGCTTTTTACTGTGTCTAAATACGTGTGATTGTTTTTCGAGCGCGATATAAACTATCGGAGGCATGTAGGAGGCATGTCGCGACATGGAGAGGTGTTGCAAGAAAGTAGCAGGCTGTGTCTGCATCCGTGGCAGCTTTGCCCAGGCGATATCTGGTCACTTGCGCAGGATGGGGCGGATAACTTGTCAGATTAATCGCACATTTCTTCCATGTCTGTCAAAAAGATGAAATTTTGTTGAAGCAGGGTGTGGGAATTGGTGTTAACGACAACACAAAAAATATGTTTAGTATTCTCACCTGCTCGTCTGTCGTCGATGGTTGTATGTCTTCGGACAATGACAAATTGATGTTTCGGTTTAAAGGAAGGTTTATGGTTGTCATTAAGTAAAAAAATGTTTATTACTTTATGTATTCTTGATGACAGTGTTGTCTTGGTGAAATATTCCCACTGATGTAAATCACTAAATTATTCATTTATTTATTATCTACTTGAAAACACTGGACAATTTAATTATTTGTATTAATGTGAAATCAAAATTAATATTATTTTCACTAATGTCACATAGTATACTGATTGTGGTGTATTGAGAAATTGTGGCAATGCTGCAAAATATACTAAAACTGTTCAATGTACTAGTGAGTGAGTGAATATGGAGTTTAACGTCGCTGCGGGAATCTTTCACTCGTTTGCGACGACAATGTACTAGACATGACGTCCAATATACCGGTACTGGTTATTCTGTCCAATGTATTATGGATGATTTTCCATATTCTGTCCAGTGTTCTGGGTATACTTGACCAATATGTATACCAGATATACAGTACAATATACCATACAGTATTCTAAGTATGCTGTTCCATTTTAATTACAAATACTGTACAATATCAAGTTGTTTTCTTTTACTGCCTACCAATTTTTTTTACGTACAATTTGGATAAAATTACTTTCCAGGTAATCGCTTGTGAAAGACTAACATTGACGCTCATCTGTATCACAGAAAATGATCTGTTTTCTTTAGCTTGATCCGAAGAACCATTAAATCTTGTTTGATTCTCCGCCGCCGGTAGATAACATGATTACATCCCTCATCTTTCTGCATTATTTTACTGTCTTTCTGCATTATTTTACTGTCTTTCTGCATTATTGCATTATTTTATTGTCTTTCTGCATTATTTTACTGTCTTTCTGCATTATTTTACTGTCTTTCTGTGTTTTTACCACCTTGCTAACTCTACAGCTGTGAGAGAAAAAAGGAGTTTTATGAGCTGGAAGTGTTTGTGGCTCTATGACTGGAGATCTTCGGTCTGTAGATGGGTAGTATTTGACAGGTGCTTGCCAGTGGGGCCCAGAGTTTCATTTGCTGCCTGTTTATTGTGATGTGCTGATGCTATCTCTGTATGAAGTGTAATCAAGTTTATGGCTTTCAGATTGACGAGAAGTCTTTGGGTCTGTAAAGGCGGAGTGTAATGTAAATGAAAAACTGCATAAATAACATGGCAGGGGACGTTTTAAGTTCCTAATTTTTGGGTGTTCTTTTCCTGACATTAATTATGTTGACAATGGTTATGGTTACTTGATTTTAAATCCAAAATTACTGTCTTAATTATAAGATGTTCATTTGTTCAAATTAATTATGTTAACAAATTTTATAGTTACATGATTTCAAAAGAACTGACAAGTCAGGATATTAGTGAAAGATTCTAGAAAGCGACTCAAAACACCAAATTTAAATAATAAAATAATAATAATAATATTAATATTGAAATATAGATATATGCTACATGTAAACTACCGACACATTGAACATTGCAGTTAATAAAAGTTCTTGCTAGGTTAATTTTCAGCAGTGCTTTGTAGGGTGGGTGTCTCTAGTTTGTGCTTGGCTGTGTGTAGTGGGGGGGTACGATGGGTGCACATTTGAAAGTGGCGGTGGACTGACAGCACAATGTGCCATGCTAGTCTTCAACGTAGCAGCCTCCTTACTAACATGAGGCATGGAGGTAGATCGTTGGATTTTGTACCCAAATATCCTGTTCAAATCCACCCACCGAACCCATTATGAATGTTTGTGGAAGCTACTGCTCTGATGTGATAATGATAGGTTACGTGTGTCTGTACTGTCACCATGCCGTTCTGTCTGTACTGTCACCATGCAGTTCTGTCTGTACTGTCGTCACCATGCAGTTCTGTCTGTACTGTCGTCACCATGCAGTTCTGTCTGTACTGTCACCATGCAGTTCTGTCTGTACTGTCACCATGCAGTTCTGTCTGTACTGTCACCATGCAGTTTTGTCCCTACTGTCGCCATGCAGTTCTGTCTGTACTGTCACTGTGCTGTTACCATCCTTGCTTTGTCAGTACCGACTGTTCCTGACAGGTCTACGGCAACACTCTGAGCTACAGGTGTTGAAGGTGTTCTGAGATAAACCTACAAGCTCTCATATGAGCGAAACCATATTGAAAGCAGCTATAAATTTATTTATTTTTAAAACAACTCACATCGCA
Organism: Pseudorimula midatlantica; assembly: GCA_032361205.1. Taxonomy (NCBI): domain Eukaryota; kingdom Metazoa; phylum Mollusca; class Gastropoda; order Lepetellida; family Lepetodrilidae; genus Pseudorimula; species Pseudorimula midatlantica. The sequence goes on along the minus strand of JAUTBR010172424.1, from coordinate 22,215 downwards.
CACGATGAAATATCATGAAAACTGATAACACCTTTTTGATATGTAAAATAGTGAGAAAAAAACATGAGGAGTGAAATAATCTCTTTGAACCGTGATCTCGTGCGTGTTTCTCCTGTTTCTCCTGCGTGTTTCTCCTGTTTCTTCTGTGTGTTTCTCTCAGGTTGATGTGCTCGTGCAAGTGTACGTTTAAATGTTCAATAGCTTCAAACACTTTTGTTCTCATTTTAGGTAAATACCATCTTTTCATCTACACGAATTCTCTGAAAATAAATTCAAATTAAGATGACCTTGGGAAGAAAGACAGGTCAAAAGCTGGATACTGGAATATGGTGCCGGTGATTAAAATCAGATTCATCTTGGAGGACGCCTTTGAAGGTGTCTACCGTTCATCATAAAGTCATATTTCATACTTGTCAGGGGTATAACGCCGTGGCTTTGGGGAGGTATTGTCTGGGAAAGCCAGTTCTTACTGGGCTGATTCGGGAGTCATTATCGCGATGCTCTGGCCTGTAATGAGCGCGGTAGCGATGTACGTAGCCACGGTAACCGTGTGTAGACTCACGGGTGGGTGGGTGGATCGTGTCTCGGGTGCGGGGTCATTGTCGAAATTAAAGAGCCGGGATTCCGTAACTTTATGGCAATTTATTTTGTATTTGTCATATTTGTCTGTGGAAGATTTACGACATACGATGGGTGAAAAATGATACATGTTGCGGGCTTATAGGTGATACAATGTTGCGGGCTTATTGGGGTTTATCGCAGTGAGAATGTAGGATTTGGAAACGTATTGGCAGTGATCACAGGGTTGAGGGTAAGAATATATCTGGCTGTATCACGGGACAAAGGGTAAGCTATTCTTTAAAGCTGCAGAAATAATGACAATGGTAGCATGCTCGTTTTAACTTTAACACTACCTTACAGGACTGTGAGTCATTTCTTAGTCGGAGAAAAAAGAAAAAAAAAGAAGAAAAAACATCTAATTTAAAAAAGAAAATTAATTGTTCAATAAATTCCTTGCATAAATACGTTTAGTTCATAAGGTGTATAAGTTTATTTTTGTTACCTCCTCAGTTGCTTATAATGTCTTTAAGGAGACTCACAGTATGCGACTGTTTTCTCCCGATTGTTGTCGAGGAATGCCCTATATGCCTAATGGCCCATGCTGGTAAAGTCCTCTGTCGTGGAGAACAGCTAGGGCTCACCTGTGGAGACCAGCCTTTGAAATTCATCGTTAATCATTCAGGCTTCAGGAAACGAGGGGCGAACCCCCCATCTACCCCCCATCCACCAAACCCTCACCCCAAACCCTCTTTCATCTACTGTGAATGGATATCGGGGGCCCCATTGCCATTCCACGACTGTCTAATAGGCTGCCATGAAGAGTAGCAGTCAGGCAATCAGTATCGGTGCAACAGGTTTTTAAGACTAGTGGACGGGGAAATAGTATCTGTGGGTTTATGTGTGAGATGATAGGGTATATTTAGTTCTCGACAGTTTAATGTGTAGGTAGGGAAATTAATGAAGTTTATTGGGGTTGAGTGATGAAACGGGTAGCTATTTTTTTCTCTCCTTTTCTGTTCTTTTCTTTCTTTCAAACAGGTTGATAAATAGTTGTGTGATCAGAGGTGATGTTACAGATAGAGAGGTCGTTCGGGATGTTTTTTCTCTCAACATGTCATGACAACGTTTTCAATGGCTTTGTTAAATGCCTTTTGACTTTTGTGGGATAAAGAGGAACATTTTCCTACACGGTTCGAAGAACAAACTCTATAATGTGAACGTTTGCCACAAACAAGATTCTATGTCTGACAGCAATACAACATTTGAATAGCACAAACTTGGAATTACATCTAATAAAGGGCTTCTATATGCCTAGTATACATAGAAAGTCGTTTGTATTAAATTATTAATCGTGGCTGAATCTTTTACATTCCTTTTTGGATTACTGGCGTTATTATGACCAGAGAGAGGAAATGTTTATGAGGGATTTGAAAATATGATTGAAAACAGTATCTATATGGAATCATCGAGCCAAGAATATTTAATAGCACTACCAGGTGGCAGCACCAAGCCACAGTACTGATAATACGCTGTGTTTTTTCCTCCCAAACGCAGATAACTTCTTTTTCGACGCAGGAAAATCGTACGTAACCGGAGACGTTAATATCTTTCATGTCTACATATTTTGACAGAAGATAATGATTCTCACCTTTCACCATGTAGCCGCAGTTTGCCAGTTGATAATATTTCATATTTGATATCTTTGAAGTTGGCGTAAGTGTTTAAAGACAGCTGCTTACGATGAAACTTGCCATTTGATTGCTCGAGTTGTTGCGTATATGGCTCCTTAATTAATTACACTAAGTTTCCTGCGCGCTACACAGAAAATAAGCGAAATGAGGAATCGTCGGATATTTTGATGTAAAGAGCCCGGTTCAATCGTAATGGGTATTCAGGGTGCGTAACTCCGCTCGAGTTTGGATGTTATTGGAAACACGTCCAAGAGTCATTAGGTGAACAAGAGATAATATATGTGATGTGAGCAGCACGCTGAAGTGCTGATGATGACCTGGGGGGAGGTGGGAGGTGGGTGTGGTGCGGGCGGTGGGGAGTAGAAGGTGTGCAGAGGGTGGTAGAGTTATTGAATGTATCCGACTATTATGTCTCGAGACAGCATCTTCTGAAGTGCTGAGACATGAGACAAGAGACCTCAGATGAAGAGAGCAGAGATCTATAGAGCCTAGATAAAAATCAGTCAGAATTAAGGAACAGTGATGAGATTTAGAGAGCCTAGATTTATTAAGAGAGCATAGACGAATATCTAGAGTGCATAATCTGAGAGCATAGATTTAAAAGAGCCTAGATCATAGGAGAGCAGAGATTTAAGAGAGCATAGATGAATATCTCGAGCTAAGATGAGGTAAGCAGATGAAGAAATCGAAAGAGCATGGACAAAAGTATAGATTTAAATAACCTAAATAAAGAGTCAGGATGAAGAGCAATGAAGAGAGCATAGAAAAGAGCATAGATGAATATATCCATAATGAAGAGCAGTGAAGAGATTTAGAGCCAAGCTTTATATTAAGAGCATAGATGAAATATCCATAATGAAGAGCAGAGATTTAGAGCCTAGCTTTAATAGAGCATAGATGAATATCTTGAGTTAAGTTGAGGTAGCAGATGAAGAAATATAGAGAGCAGACTGAGAGCATAGATAAAGTCAAGATTTAGAGCAATGACGACAGCAGATAGCATCTATAGATGAATAAAGCTAAGATGAAATGATCATAGAGCTTAAGTGAAGAGGTGAATCAAGATGAAGTGCATATGTTTATAAAACATAGACAAAGAGATCCTAGATGAATAGATATGAAAAGAGTTTAAATCTGAAGAGAAAAATATTAATTTGGGTTTAGAGTCGCTTTCAAGATTCTTTCACTTATTTCACTGACATACTACTATGCATCACATTAACTCTCTCCATGCTGTAGGCAACCAGAGCTGCCCTAAAGAGCGGTGTCTGCCTACTCCAGCTGGGAGAGGGTTAAATACAGATAAACATTATGTTTAACATACAATTCTATGAGATGTGATAGTTTGTCACCATTGACATTACTCTAGGTATAACCACACATAAAACAAATCAGTCTGAGCTGTGATGGTTAGCATAAAAATCACTCTAGGTTACCATTCCCCGTACATCAAAGCAGTATATGAAGAGTGACAGTCTGTCAACATAAACATCACAATAGGTTGTCCTCCCACATAAAGCAGGCCATTCTCTGAGAAGTGACAGTATGGCAAATAAACATCTATGGTTATCACTCGAATAAAAACGGATTATTCTACAGCAATGATAGTCAGCATAAACATAACACTAAGTTATTACCCCATATAATGCAGATTATCACAGATCATTCTACAAGCTGTGATAATCATAACCACCACACTATAGGTTATTACCCCATATAATGCAGATCAGAGCAGACCATACTACAAGCAGTGATAATCATAACCACCACACTAGGTTATTACTCCATGTAATGCCAATCAGACCAGGCCCCGAGATTACAACACTTTTCTGAGTACGATTTCATACTCAACTCGGAAGTTTGTTCATAAAACGTCATATGACGTCATAGCCTGAGTACGTTTTTGTGCTCAGAAAAGTTTCGTAATCTCGGGGCCAGATCATTCTACAAGCAGCAATACTCATAACCACCACACTAGGTTATTACCCCATATAATGCAGATCAGAGCAGACCATTCTACAAGCAGCAATACTACGGTAATCTCGGCAATCACAGTAGGTTATCACCCCATAATAAAGCAGATCAGTCAATGATGAGCGACACCCGGGTGTATAGCCCGTCTCGCCACGATGTCATACATGGCCTCTTGAAGAGGTGTCTTGTTTACCTAGTCGTGTAACCCAGTGGCAGACCAATACCCTAGGAGACCCTACGGCCACGCTAATGCATCCTTCAGTGTGCACGTCATTGTCCAGAATTGCTTGTGAATTGCCTGCAATATTTACCAACTTCTGTATCGTCGGGTCATAAGATTTCGGAGTTGGTGTCGCCCGCTCAACTAAACTACCCACGACAAAGCGCTACTACCCCTCTGCAAAGCTACCCTGTGACAAAGCGCTACCCCTCTGTAAAAGCTACCCCACGACAATGCGCTATTCCCACCCTGTGACAAAGTGTAGAGACAAGATATACGTGAATACGTTTCCCCGGAATGTCGGGTCGCCGTTCTCAAGTGTGTAGTCTTACAAAATGTAATTAATTGTTAAGCGAAGAAGGGACTAAAGCACTATTAATTCACTTAAGGAATACAAATGTTTTGTTAGTTGTACCCTCATTGGTTCATTTTTGACCAATCAACTATTTTGAATTAATGTCTTGTCCAAGGTATCCAAATTTGGGATTAATTACAATGTGATAATATCCCTTTGTTGTGAGATTTATTAAAATTTATGGTATTTTTTTCAATTTTGAACTCTAATAAAATCTAGACCCTATGTGTATATTCATTATTAGAATGTTCTATAGACATTTGTAAATTTTAAGCAAGTATATTTAAACTTTAAGTTGTATCTTACAAAACGAAATTTAAATATTTTATAGGAGTTTTGAAATTTAAATATTTTATAGGAGTTTTGAAATGGATTTTTACATTGACAAGATAGATGTATGTTTTAAAAAAAAGATGTATGTTTAAAAAAAATATATTCCCGATCCCTTTTATATCTCTTTACTCTTAACCCTCTCCATGCTAGAGCCAACCAGAGATTCCCTAAAGAGCAGTGTCAGTGTCTAATCCAGCAGGGAGAGGGTTAAAGCAGTTACAGGATAACGTTCTCCTTTTAAGTTAGTTTAAGTTAAAAAGGATTTATAGCAAACAAGATTAAAGGATCAAACCATATATTTGGGAATTCTTTAAATACTTTTTTCTTTTCGTTTTCTAATCACAAGACTGAGACAAGCTTTAACAACGGAGTGAACATTACAGAAGATGAATTCTCCGAGAAAATTGTCACTTGAATATTTATGAAGACATTACCAGAGAATAATGTACATTACCAGTGGTTATAGACTTTTCCGTGGCCTGTGCTTGAATACATTTTCTTAACAGTTGCTATATGTTTGGGCATTGCTACAGGGGATATTGTTCATGTATATAGCCCCATGTATATTGATGCATGTTCCTATGTACTATATATATATAACAGCCTTCTTCTTTGTCATCTTATAGTGCCTAAAAGTTGTCATCTTTGTCATCTTTGTCATCTT
>JAUTBR010172424.1:0-13471 GCA_032361205.1 Pseudorimula midatlantica | reverse complement strand
AGGAATACAGACATGGGAATACATACTTGGGAAAACAGACAAGACTACACAGGGATAGAGACATGGGAATATAGACAAGGGAATAAAGTCATAGGAATACATGCATGGGAATACATACTTGGGAATACAGACAAGACTACACAGGAATAGAGACACGGGAATATAGACATGGACATGTATAGACATGGACATGTATAGACAGGAATACAGATACAAGGAATAGGCAAGCTGCATGAAACTGTTACGCAACACTATGCATGATGGCGGTAATGATAAACTCAGGGACTACATCTGCTGTATTCATACGCCAGGTGTCACGGCAGCGACACAGCAAACACTTCACATTGATGGTGATTGAAAAACAAGACGAGAACTGAATCAAATCTGGATCCGTGTTGTATTTGGAAGTAAATGCTTGCAAGTTTTGAAATGTGCCAGAGCAGACACACATTTGCATTGAACATGCTTTGGGTGTCGGCCATTTTGAGCGAAACCAGATGAGAACAGATGTGCAAAACATTATGAAGCAAGGAAAATATTTAAATATTGAGAGAGAAAGAGAGAAAAAAAATGAAGGGAAAAAATTCATCTGGTGTAATCTCTGTTGAATTTACTTGTTGGCTGTATTTGGTACATTCATCTGTTTGGAGTTATTGGGGGTGAAATCGCATACGCTAGATCGGTTACCCATAAGGCCACGGCTCATCACGGAAAATCTGCCAGAACAATTTACATGTTGTGTGTAGTCATTAATAAACTATTACAGTCACTTTATTTGGTCTAACCTCTACAAAATAGAGTATCAACAGTAATGATAAAACTATTATTTAATATGTTTACTTTGAAAGGAGGAAATTAAATACGTAAAATATTTATTCTGTAAATATTTCTGGAAACGAAATTTTTTGATAAGAGTACATATAATGATTACATTCATTTCTTTCTGATTTTTAATTTTTTGTTTTATGTTTATATGAGCTATAATTTGATCACCAGTGAAAGAATTTAACAGGGGAAAACATTAATTTCTTTCCAGTTTTAATCGTGTGTTTTTTATGTTGATATGAGCTATAATTTAACCACCAGTGAAAGAATTTAACAGGGGAAAACAGTGCCAGTGGAGACCATTGAAAATTCAAATTGTAATAATAAGTTAAAGTGTTATACATTAGCAATAGTGTGTAATTAGTGTGGTTAATATTTAATAAGAAAGAGAGTTGCTCGCCTAAAAAACCCAACTTGGTATGTACGTAACTAATTTGATTGAATTACAATTTCAATAAAAAGTTTTTACAAAGGGTTACAGTTTTACCACTGTGTGTGTGTGTGTGTGTGTGTGTGTGTGTGTGTGTGTGTGTGCGCGCGCGTGCGCATGCTATGCTGTAAAGGAGTGTGTTTATGATGGTTTTACACCAGATCTCGGTCTTTATTGCCCAGTGATGTGGCTTTTCCTCCAGGCCTCTCCTAAAGATTACATTATAAAGTGGCGGCCCGAAGTTATGACGTAACTCTGGAATTGTTATGTAACACTGTCAATGTGCTGTAACTGTCAGTGTGCTAGTGTTGAGCTGTGACTGACAGAATAACTATTGCTATCATACTGTGCAATGCTATCACCAACATTAATCTATATCATATGTGCATTGTTGCTTTCGTTTAATTGGTATAACGATTTGTAAGGGAAAGGAGACTGTCATATAGGTTTTTTGAGGAGTTGTTCCCCTGGAAATAGTGCTTTATCAATCTATATTTTATTATTTATTTATTATTTTTAATTATTTTCTATTGCAGATATTTAATCTTGCTTGTACGGATTTATGTATTTCCAACTTCCTGTTTTGTGTGTGTAAGTTTATGGTAATTTTTCTAGCAGAAAATGTCAATAATCCAGTGATCTCCCTTGTTGTATTCGACATAAGGCATAAATTCAATTAAAAAGGCATTGAATGTAGTTAATATCAATTAACTGGCAGGAATTTCCTCACATCAGCTTTGATCTGCAAGAGTCGGGCAAGCTCATTCAGCGTGTTATTGATATACTCGAAAACGGCTCAACACATTATTATTTGATGCATGTTTATAGCAGTTTTATTGGGGTATATCTCTGATAGTTTATAGAGTTTCATGGATTTGGATTTTAAGGTAAAAATACTTGCTGAGGTCATTTATTAGGGATTTTGTTCTAAATTGAACTTGTTCCTTACTGAGTTGATAAAATGAATGGGAAAATTCTGGTTGCACGAAGAAGAAAACAAAGTTTTAATAATCAGATTTTGAGAAATGTATTTTAATGTGTCTATTCTTGAATGAAGCATTCTAACAGAGCAAGTAAAATCATTAACATTATTAATAAATTGAATTACGGTAATTTGTTTTAAACAAAGAATACTCCAAATAAAAATATTTTGAAAATGAATACCAAATTTCTTACCATTATATCTTATATCTTGACCATGTTTGTTTTTGATGTCAAGAATTTTCAAAATTAGTAGTTATTATGAACAAATTTGGTATAACTCTCTCACTATGCTAGTATCGGTGGTAGCGGTGGGCCAGGCATTTACCCCCACATGTCATACTATGAAATTGCCGACTGTCGAATACCACTTCCCAAACCGACACCAGCATATATACAACTGGTACCCAGGTATTAAGTTTATTCTTCGCTACATTAACATGGAAACATTCTGAAGGCGACGGAAGCAAAGGTCACGGATACCAACGTGAAAGGTTTTCCTGTGAGCGTTACTCAGTGCAGTCATCAAGCATCGAGTACGGACAGTCCCAGCGCCCGAAACCTGCCATTCCGTATTACTTCCACACGTGTCCATGCAGAGTTATTCCCCCTGAGCCACCAAACGTCCCCGCCGCAATGAGCACGGCAATTACGAAAATATGCAGTAACGGGTTAATTTATTTGTTGTTTATCGGCGGCGGCTTTTGTTTGATGGCGCTGCACTGTTATATCAGTCCGCGCTCTCCTGGCCAAAACAGCACCGCATTACAACCGTGTGTCGAGCATGTGCGCTGTTTTGTTAGATTATAAACACACGACCCTACAGTAAACACACCCTGCGATTGTGAAAGCTAGTTGTATGTCTGCTAGTATATGTTGCGAGAGAGCTAGATGTCTGTGTGTTAGCGCGAGATTGACATTTGTGGCAGAAAGAAAATCCGGCTGAATTTTGCGCATGTGTCTGTGGATGAACATTAGACACATGAAACCGCTGTGTGTTGCCATTCGTAGCTGTCATTAATGGCGTTGGGAGTGAAGGTGTATCGTACTAGTTACCCGTGAACAAGCTTAGGATGAGCCATAGTAATAATTAGTTGTGTTTTAGTAAGTCATTGTGATCTTTATTGGCGTCGGGGGAAAAAGAGAAAAAGATTCTGAAGATGGTTGTGGTTTGATTGAATTAATGCTTTACATCATAGTGGGAAGATCTCACCCATATGCGACTTATAGTTAACCAAAAATGTGTTGTTTTTCTCTCTCCAAAATTGTGGTCTAACAATTTGGAATATGATGTGAAAATGCAATATTGTTACCATCTGATAATAATAATAATAATAATGATAATAATGATAATGATTATAATGCTAATAATAATAATAATAACAAATTCATTCATCATATGCAAAATGGAATATTTAAAAGGAAAATAACGAAAAACACACAAACTTTTGTTCTGTTTCTATGAAGGAAATATACAATGTATGTTATACGTATACCTATACGTACAATGTATCTCGTCTACATGTCATTGTGCTGCGAGGTTCTGCTCGAAGGGATGCTGTCGTGCTCCGCCGGTCACATGAATAAATTCATGAATTGCGGTGAGTTCTGACCCCGGCGTTGAGGCCGCTGTATACCCGTGTCTGTCCTCCCCTGGGTGAGGTGTTGTACAGCCTCTCTGGCGTCATAATGGCAACAATTCATCAATTTGACTTGTATAGTTCTTGCCTACCTGTCACAAACACCGTCTGAAGGGACTACCCAGGGTGGCATTAACCCTTCGTTTACCCCGCTTGTTTGGCACAGCAGCTCGGTGTCGTTTACGACCGGCTGGAGTCACTGGTTCGATTCCCACCAAGGATGCTTTTTTAAATTTGTATGAGGACGGAAATGCAGATGTTTGTATCAAAATCGATTGAAAACGTATTACTTATCTGATTTAAGAAAAAGAAATGTTAGCATACAAATTGTTACAAGAAAAATTGTTATATTGTTGAGGACGGTGAGATGGTTTAGGGACAATGAGATCATGGTAAGATGATGGTGAGACGGTGAGATGTGGTGAGACAATGCTGAGACAGTGAGTTGATGGTTAGATGATTAGATGACTGTGAGATGATAGTATATGATGGTGAGATGATGATGCAGGGAGATTATGGTGGGACAGGGAGATGATGGTGAGAGGGTGAGATGAGGGTGAGACATTGCGATGATGGTGAGATGATGATGCAGTGAGATTATGGTGGGACAGGGAGATGATGGTGAGAGGGTGAGATAAGGGTGAGACAGTGAGATGATGGTGAGATGATGATGCAGTGAGATTTATGGTGGGACAGGGAGATGATAGTGAGATGATAGTGAGACAGTGAGATAATGATGAGATGAGGGTGGGACAGTAACATGATGGTGAGATTAGGGTGGGACAGTGAGATGATGGTGAGACATTGAGATGATGGTGGGATGGTGAGACAATGAGATGAGGGTGAGATGAGGGTGGAACAGTGAGATGCTGGTGAGACGGTGAGATGATGGTAAGCCACTCAGCAAGAAGTGGCGACAACGTAATACTCTCAGAGAATGATACACTGAGACAGTGGCATGTATTTCCGCGGGTGCTTCTCATTGTGGCTGGAAATAGAATGCAGTCAGTTAAGTAGATATACGTGCAATAAATCACCGCTATTATTGTTGTCTTAATGTATACACATCGGCTTGTTCACTGCCTACCACTTTGCACATTGACGTATCAAGTGAATGCACGAGGTCATATATCCGATTTCGTGAGACAATTTGGATACTCGTGACATAATTAACATTCCTTCTATTGCATGTGGGTTTGTCTTACTAAACTTTGATATTGACAAAGATTTGTTTGGCAACAAAATTGCTTAAAATCAAATCTGCTTAAAATTGGGTGCTGGATACCACATGGTATTGCTACAGCTACTATGTGGGTACTAGGGGCGGAATGTAGTGCGCTTGTAGAAAATTGGACCGGAGCCGAATGTTCCAGGTTCAAATCCCATCGGGTACCATGGTATGATTACATTTTGTTTGGGTACCAGCATATGACTTTATCAGTTATGTGGGTACCACAATATGACTATCAGTTGTGTGGGTACCACAATATGACTATCAGTTGTGTGGGTACCATGGTATGACTATCAGTTGTGTGGGTACCACAATATGACTATCAGTTTGTGTGGGTACCATGGTATGAGTATCAGTTGTGTGGGTACCACGGTATGACTATCAGATGCGTGGGTACCACTGTATGACTGCTCCACCAGGGTGGGCATTATGAAGCTCTGCATGTCAGTTTATCGGGGAGGTGTAGCCACAATCATTAATCATCGTTGGCCATGTCTGATGGTGTCTCACACACGCCTCACATTTGCAGCAAACTCGCAAATCCTCCCCACACTTATCTTCCCTTGCTGTGTCCCAATCTTCTTCCTCCTTTTGTTCATTTGCAAGCTAAACACCTTTTGTAATCTCCGCCAAGGTAAAAAACGTTGCAGCCGGTGGGAATGGGCAGCTCATCAGGTTGGTGCGAGACTGCGTCATGTTGTAGGATGATTCACGCTGTCTTCTGTCGGAGGTTATGTTCATTAGGGTCGTGACACTCATTGGTATGAGGGGTGATTGGATGCATTCTGTCCCCGGTCACAAATTATTGTTGGTATTCAGCGCCGATGATGACGTATGGAGGAATATATTTGTCCATGATTTTCTGTCATATATGTCAGAAATATGAACTAGATTAGATGTTCTTGAGGTGACTTTAATATCTATTTCACAGCATTGCGACAATAAATACATTGACATGAAACTTTAAAATATAGTTATGTGAAACCAGTCTGACATGAAACTTTAAAATATAGTTATGTGAAACCAGTCAGTTCTAACAGGTACCCTGTATATGTCTACATCACTAGCTACCAGGTATGTAGTGGTACCCTGTCACTCTAGAGGGGTACCCAGTATGTCCACATCACTAGCTAGCAGACTTGTCATGGTACCCTGTTACCAGGCATATTGTGGTAACCTGTTACCAGGCATATTGTGGTAACCTGTTACCAGGCATATTGTGGTACCCTGTCACTAGGAAGGGTACCCAGTATAGAGGCTACATCACTAGCTACCAGACTTTCTGTGGTATGTATATATGATGAATGACCATATCTGAGCTGGCTATAAATCAAGATAAATATGGTGTCCCATCTACTGATTCCGAGGCGGCCATATTTGACAGAGGACCCTGATACAATCTACTCTTCGTCATACACACCAATTTACAAGTGCAGGAAAAATTACGAGTGTTCATCCAAGAGTATCGATCCAAGAGGGTCGACCCAAGAGTGTCGACCCAAGAGGGTCAACCCAAGAGTGTCGACCCAAGAGTGTCAACCCAAGAGTGTCTACCCGATACAGGCAGCTTCTGTTTCTAGTCTTGTGTATATGATATTGGTCTGAAATGTTTTGCAAGCACTTATTAAAGTCCTGATATTGTTTGGTGGAAAGGGTGGCTTGAGAAAAATACATGTATATATACATCACTGACTTATGTTGTGATGGTAAACATGGTCGGGGTACTTGAACCACTCGACTCGTCATGATATGGGAGTGAAAGGGTGAACAAATTTAATTTTTATTTATTTTCATTTTGTTTTTACATATAAATCTGTTGGTTTAAAATGTTATTTAACATTGTTTTAATCACCAATTCATCTGCAGAAACATTATATATTTGTTTTATAAATTTTGGTTTGTTTATGTATCATGCAAATTAAATATTTGCTAAATATGTGGTAAGCAAGTTTTTCCTCCTAATTAGTAGGAAAAGTGATGATAATTACTTGAAAATACTTTAAAAGAATTAATAATCAATAGATTAGCAAACAGATGGGCTCAAAACTAAAATATCAAATTCTAATTTGACAAACATTCTACATCAATATTCACCACTTCCAAGTTAATCCTACCTACCTACTTCATGCGAGTTGACACTGTTAAAAACATTCTGTCAAATACTATAATTAATTTACAAATAAAGACTCCCGACACAGCCAATCTACAAGTGTCAGTGGATATTCTAATATCTAATTTCCCAGGCTGAAAGCCGCGACTGCGAGTCCTTTCATGACTGGGATCTGACACAGGTCTCTCTTTGTGAAACTGACTCACACATCCCAATACCTGTTCCTCTGTTCATCGGTCATATTTGATAATTACTACACGGGGTATGCCCACTACACGGGGTATGCCCACTACAAGGGGTATGCCCACTACACGGGGTATGCCCACCTGGTTGGCATTCTCATAGACGTTCTGTGACGTTTGTGGCCGAGCTTTCATTAAAAAGGAGGTAATCTCCATCTGGACAAAGGCGTTGCGCTTGTCACTGGCTCTGACTTTTGCCAGCTTGTTAGTTGGGATTGTCGCCGGAAAAATAACAATGCCTCGCGTGTTTGTATTGTTGCAATTTAAACAGTTTTCGGTGTTGCTACACCCATGGCTGATTGGATCTAAACGTGTCCAGAACACGTCAATTTACAGAGCGAATAACAGAACATGGCACATTACGGCACGAATAACGCAACACGTTGCATTGCTGAGCGAATAATGCCAGTGTCATAAGAACTTTGTTGTTTACCATATTATTAAATGTTTAATCGTTGCAAATGATTTCCACAGCGACCGTAAACTTCGTAACCACTCTCTCGTTGTTTACCAGTATGGCAGGCATGGCTTTTTCCGTGGATCCACGGAAATTTGCTGATTTATTTGTCCAAGGGCCAATTTATTTGCCATATATACGGTATAGGTTTCGGGGTCTGAATTCCATATTTCCTTTACGCTGAAATCTATTGCTATGCCTGATAGAAACGATAACTGTCAATTTACTAAGAGATCATCTGATAAGTAGATGTTAATAGTTATCATAAGTCGCTTTAATGATAACTTGATACTGTGTCGCACTCGTGATAATATGGTTAATAACTGTTTGCTGCTTCGCAACAACCCGTGATAATATATTTTTATGACCGCTTGAGAAGTTTTGATACTTGTGGTAATATGTTTAATGTCTGTTTAATACTGTGTAATACTTGGGATAAGTAGATTTGGTCAGATTGTAATGTATGTTCTTAAAGGTAGTCAGTTCTTGAGGTGAGGAGTGTAATATTACACTTTGGGCTATCTCTCGCGGTTTGAGGAACACAAGTGTTGTAGTAAACACGTATAAATAAATATATTGTTTAGGTGCGAATGTCGATAAGATTTACTGCCGTTTTTCTTTCTGAGTTTAATTCAAAAGAAGCACAATAAATCTCTTATTCTACTTGGGAAAAACTATTTATCATGTCCGACAATGTCAGTTTTTTTACATTTCATATTTATCTCATAATGGAAAACACTTTCTTTAACCAAATGTAAAACACTTTTCTATAAGCCAATCTACAATGCTCTTATTGTAATTCTTAAAATTGTATCCGCCATAATCCAAATGCATTCTGGGTTAAAATTGAAAAATTCCCCGACCCAGGGACTGTTGTTAGCAGATTGAAGATGCTGCCATGCATTGGGTCCGGTTGCAATGCATCCTGGGGGGACCATCGATCAATGTCTACCCTTAAGATCACCTTACATAAATTCAAAACTTATTTTTGCGTTTTTTTCTCCTCCAAATGCTGCGACTGCTCTGCATCACAGGAAACTCTCCAGAAGCTGGTCTCTGAACGAAGTTCACTGACATGTGTTCTCAATGATTGATAGGAAATACTGGCGAACGTCGGTTAGGAAGATGACATTAGAAAATCCAGGAACCGTCTGACATAGCATGGTGCAGGACGTCCCATCATTTCCGTGGTCGACTACGACCGTATCGGCTGCTGTGAACGTTACAGTAAAACAGGAGTCTGTTGATTCTATTTCTATTACCGTAGTTGAGGGATGAGCGGTAGCACAGTGGTTGAAGGTTTTCACTTCGGGGCCAATGGTCCCGAGTTCAAATCCGGCCCATGGGGCCCGGCGTCAATGTTCGCGAAAGTTACATTTCTGACGTGATATTAATAGGATGCGCTATCTGTAGAGTGGCAATATAGATATCATCATTGTTCTTGTCAGTACCAGCCGGTGCTCGCAGGTTTACTGCAACATTAAGTGCTAAGGATGTTACGGGTTTCCTCTTGCCCTACAACTGACAAGTCATGATATTAGTGAAAGATTCTAGAAAGTGACTCTAAACCCCAATTAAAAACAAAACCAAAAAAACCCACAAACATTTAAGCATTAAGAGATATTGATAGGATGCACTGTCTGTAGAGTGGCAAATGTAGATATCATCCTATCAGCTGCGGCTCACAGGATTACTGCAACGTTCAGTGCTACGGATGTTGCGGGTTTCCTCCTGCCCTAAACTGACACGTAGTGATGTAAGTGAAAGAATCTTGAAAGTGACTCTAAACCCCAGTTCAATATGCTTATATGGAGAGTGGATTAGGATTGCTGTACTAGAAGAACACTTTGTAGATTCTAACCCAAGTAAGATAAATATTTTTTTTTAAACCAAATCTTTGAATGAGATACAGCAGTTTTATTGAAAATATTCTGAACCCCCTGTGGAGATAGTGTCATACTGGACGCAACTCCTGCCATTGACTGAACATAGAAAACAGATTCTTTTCATGGCTAATTCCCCGAGTATTCATGGATGGCTACGTACATTAACCCAACCAGAAGACATCCCAGCCATTTCCATGTCTTAACTACCATCAATACTGTCTTATCTGTATGTAGAACTATACCACAGTCGATTAAACACGAAAACCCCAGACCGAAATATTAGGAGTTTAAGATTCTCTTTTCTGACGGTTAATGCCATTAAGTTATGACATGCATTTTAAATTATGTTTTTCAGTTTCAAAGGCGATCATGTTTTTATTTTAAAAAAATTAGGTTGTTATTGTATGTTTTTATTGTTGATATATGAAGCAGCAGCAAGATTAATCTTTGTCGGATGGCGTAGTTATCAGAAAGTCGAATCTGCTGTTAATCCTCTCTGAGGATATGGGGAATGTGATGTGGATGCGTGCATGTCGAAGTTGAGAAATCGGACAAAGAAATATGCACCCTTGTATTAGTCCACCTGCAACAACGTGCATGGAAGATTTATATGACATTTTAATGAAAGTTATGTTTTGTTATATCGTTCACTTGAAACACGGACCAGAATCTTTCATGTAGTCTTTGTAAATCTGTATAAAGATCCATTTGATGGCAACAAATAAATGTTTTCCATGTTTCAAATTTATATGGTTCTAAATTATGGTTTAATTTCTATGGATCTTTTGAAATTAGTTTGTCTGTGATGGTCTGCTTGACATACTGGTCTTGTTTCCTTTTCTATTCATGCTAAAGTGCAATATGACAGCAGTCATATTGTTTGTATGATATATGTCTATATATGTCAGATGTACATGTAGTTTAATAATAAAAGTTAATACTTTTTTATGTCATCATTTTCTGAGCAGGTGCAACTGACTAAGAAAGCTTTACACCTTGACAACCAAATCCTCGTTCATTTAAAAAATATATTTAACCCTCTCCATGATGGAGGCGACCTGAGATGCCCTATAAAGCAGTTCCTGTGCCTAATATAGCAGGGAAATGGTTAAATAAAAATAATAAAACATTAGAAAGTACAAAATTATCGTTGACCCAAATGTTCTGTGTTTTTCTCATGGTAAGATGATAATACAAAGAATTTCGTAATTTCGTAAATTACTTTTTCCGGGATTCACATGCATACTTCTAATGTTTCAATTAGTACGGATTATCTATAATCATTTAGATTATCATCTGTGGGCCAACTGGAATTAAGAGATTTCTGAGTTGTTCTCATCATTTGATATATAAATGCATGTACTCATTCTGGGTACTTTAGCTCAACTTAATTATTTCAAGACTTACAAAATTCCTGGATGGTGAGACGAGTGTTAGTTATTAGTTATTAGATTTTAGTTATTGTGGGTGGGTTTATTGAAAAATGCACTCATTTACTAAATTTCTTTAACATTAATCGTGATGATTTCCTGATTATTCCTGAATATATTCTTAATGAAAATAACTGTCTCCCTATTTCCAAGCAAAGTTGTTACCACTATTATTGTATCTGATGACAGATGTATGTTGGTGAAACTTTATTTCAAAAGAATTGTCCAAAATTTAATAACTTGCAGACATTTGGTTTTAATGACCCCAAACATTTTATCTTTCACAAATGTCTTATATATTTATTTTTAATTTTTCTTTTTTTTTAAGTGTCAGAAAATACAGTTTTCGTGATAAACATTTTACAAGGAAACGTGATTAATCCTAAAAACATCTATGCATTTTGAAATCCAGATGTTTGGATAGCATGTTCTAAACGCCATATTTAAGTGGACTTGTCACATCAGGTTACAGAAATAGATCATGCATGTGGAAAGTAACATGTTAAGTAACGGTTTCACATGGATCAACTAATTTTGTCCACTTTTTCAGAATGTTGTCTTTAAATATATAATTTTGTCTAGGTTCAAAAATGTTAATTTGCTTGTTATTCTACTACATATACCTACAGCCTTTTATCTAGTGAGAGAGTTCCAGGCATTATGTCTTTAATTACGGACATCGCGCTTTGCTTTTTGTTGTATATTAAAGACTCGCGATATTTCTTCAACAATGCCACAGGAAGTAATTATCTCCCTTGAATGTACATTGTCGAAGCTCGCGATATTAGCCTTCCACCGTTGTTGAATTACGGATTGATGTCTTGTTCTCGTTACTGGGAGGTGTCACACTCGATCGCTGCTTTTGTGTCCGGCCCAGGTGGGCCACTCTGTAATTACTGACAATTAAGAGATTTAATACACTTCAAGTACTGCTAAAGGCTTAACCTACCTTTAGGACGAGACACCACATACCATATTCCAGCAAGTTTGGGTCATACTTAAGGTTAATTTTAGAAGATGGATTTTAGAAGATGGCACAGCGATTTTTTATGCTTAGATAAAAAAATCCAAATAATTCACAGGAGTGTTCATTTTTTTAATGTGATGAGAAAATGCAGAGAATCTTCTTGATTACTGATTTTTCTGTTTATGTCTTTTACGACAATAGTATGATGATATTTAGAAATGGATCTTTTAAAAATAATAATTCAGATGACAATACGTTTTAGAAAAAACAGTTGGGCAAATAATGCATAATTAAATCATTAAATCAATATCATAAAGGTATAAATAATCTGAATTAATATGAAATTACTTGCAGAGACTGACGAAGAAATTATGAACAATTTCCAAATTCTTTGCACAATATCGAAAGGTGAATTATTCTCGCCAATGTTAATGGTTGATGATATCTAAACATTGATGATTTCATGTACATTTTCAAATGAAATATTTCCAAACTTTGAAGGATATTTTATATACAGATTGATTCAGTTATCTGACAAACTGTCATTTTCTCTTCCAGATGCCTTGATTGCGGCATAAGCAGATACAATTTGAAGCCGGAAGTCTGTGTCTGTACTTTGGTTTCTTATTGGTTACTCAGAAGGAGGCTCGTTACTCAGAAGGAGGCTCATTTCCAGAAGGAGGCTGGCAGCATGAATACTCATGAACTCTGACCTAATTGAACTGTAAGTAACACCGTTTAGCATGGTGAGCATAATTCACATTTCAATATTGTGCAAGAGGAACCAGTTTTAGTGTGATATGGGTTGCGGTGGGGTGTGGGGGGTCTTGTGCTTTATCTCCATGGATGTCTGTGCCAAAAATGGAGATGTAGTAGAATTGTGGTGGGGTGTGGGGTTGGGATGTCAGGGTAGGGGTGGCGGTAAGGTGGGGGTGTGGAGTATTTCTCTGGCGGTCTGTGGGTGGAGATGTAATAAAGTGTCTGTGGGTGGAGATGTAATAAAGTAAGGACAGAGATATATGACTCTGGTGGGGCTGAGGTGGAAAGTGGGTGGTTGTCAATATTGAAGCTGAACAGGTGTGTTGAAGGTAGATGTGGAAAGGGTGGTGAAATGGCCATACAGGTTGAGGTGGAAAAGGAATGGTAGGTGGAACTTGGACATTGCTTCAGCAGAACGGGTGTGTTGAAGGTGGGCGTGAAAGGATGGTAAAAGCGGTGGGTGGATCTTGGACATAGCTGACTGTGTAAGTGTTGCAGGTGGGTGTGGAAAAG